>ML251268.1:133263-167838 GCA_005239495.1 Nicotiana undulata | reverse complement strand
CCCCCCCCCCCCCCAGATTTTGGATACCATGATTTGAGAGGCCAACATGTTGGATAGTTATCGGATCGATCTCCATGGTCTCTTTAGTGCGCTCGAATCTGCTACTTTTGAGGATATAACCTGATTTGGTGATTTACCGGTGCTGAAGAAAATACCGTCACTGGGTTCCACTAGATCTTCATCGAGCTCGAGGATGGTGGACCAATTTCAAGCTCTGAGCGTTAACCCAGACCGCAAATGACATCTAGTGCTTGCCTTTTTGGAGGATGCCCGAGTCTTCTCTTCCCCTGTCGGGGTGGCCAGCTATCTGAGTGGCTTGGTGACCTAGGGGACCAAGACATGATGAACATTGTGGGGGCCGTTTGGCGGTTCAATGAGGCTTTACACGCTCTAAATTGGGTAATCTTTGAGAATCTCTTTCTTACTTCTTTTATACTTAGAATTGCCGATTATTCTTAACATCTTCTTCCTTATTTACAGAACTCAATGTTGCACCACAAGGCCGATTTCAGGGGCCTTACCAAGGAAAGAGACACCTATAGGATCCTTAGTGAGAAGCTTCAGGCTGATTTGGTCGGGGCTTGGGAAGAGAATACTAATGTGGACGATCAGGTATTCTGAATACTTCATGATAGTGAAGACGAGTTAGAGATAATGACTAATGATCTGATTCTACATATTTGACACGGGCTTGACCAGATCATACGACTTGACAAGCAGATGGACGAGATATGGGCCAAGGCTGAAGCTTTCAAGAAAAATATTGATATCATGGCCGTGATGAAGGAGACCGTCTAAGAACAGTTGTATTTGGCCGAGACTCAGCTTCAAGCTGCGAAAGAGAAAAACTCGACGCAAGCCGAAAAGATCAAGGAGCTTCAGTTTCAGCAGGATTTGGCCGCCAACAAGCTTGATGGGGCTATGTCTGAGGTGGTCGTGGCCGGTATCAAAGCTGATGAAAAGGTGGGCCAATTTAAAATCGATGTTGAGGCCATCCATACAAAGGCTCTAAGCATGATAAATCATGAAAAATGGAATGCTCGGAGGGAAGACCTCGAGGACGCTCAAGTCCAAGATTTTTACATCGTGGCGGAGGTCGAGAACGCCCAAAAAGAAAACTGGGCTCGGAAGTAGGCCTTCCCCGAGGATGACTCTGACAGCCTCAGTGAATATAAAGATGGGGAAGACCCCGAGGACAGAGATGATGCCTCTGATGGAGACCAAGCCTCTTAGGACTTAATATTCTTTTTGTTCTTTTTTACACTTTTTCTGAGGTCGTTCTGGGTCGTTGTAAATTTTTTGGCCAATTTGTCACTTGTAAAGAAGATTATCTTATATATAAATACAACGCTTTCTTTTCCCTTTCGGCTCTTAAGTTTTTATTTTCTTTGCTTTGTAATTTGTAATCACAAAGGTTGAAATGCCTTAGCATGGGATAATAAGGTTGTGTTCGAGGGTCCAAACAACCCTTGCATTTGTTAGAGTTTTTGGGTCTCAATATTATCGAAGCTTTTCCCGAAGATGTCTTAGATTTGTGAATTTATCGAGGGTAGCCTCTTAGAATCGGTTATGAAAGAATTTTTTATTTTTTGAAGGCCAATTTTTATTATGGATTTCGGACGTCTCCGTGTCGTGTTAAATTGTTCGTAGCCTTTTAGTTCGGGTTCTTCCCTTTGGGCTTGTTTTCCCATTTTGTTCGGGCTTGCCTAGGACAATAGTCCTCGAGCAGAGTGGTCGTGGCCTTTATAGATCAGGGAGTTTCCTATTAAGTATTTTGTCCTCGAGGCCCGACAACTCGGGCTGTTTGAGTTGAATGGCAGTCCCCGAGTAAGGGAGCAGTCGTTCTTGTTTTGGTTAAGTATTGCCCTTATGCTCGTTACAGTATGAAGCTCTTTAAGGGATGTAAAGAGGAAAGAAATTTTATACATCAGATGTTTGAAAGGAAAATACTACTCTTTATTCTTAATCAAAATATTCATACATGCGTACATGTTTTATCAAGGGCTCGAACAATCTATGTGGGCATGGTTCGTTCTGCCCGTTTGGACCTTAAAATAAATCATATCTATCAAGACCCGCCTTTTATGAAGTAGTTTTCTCGCTAGAGTTGATATTCGAAGATAATGTATATCTGAGAGTAGAACCCCCTCCCCGCCCCAGTATTCGAGGTTGATTGCAGAGGAACCTCGGATACTGTTGAATTGATCTTCGATGCTGATTTGTAATCGGGCTTTATTCTAAGTTAGCACGATTCATTGTTGCCTCGTTAAAAACCTCGCCGAATAACCCATTTGCGACGAAAGCAGTCTAAGGGAAAAAAGAGTGCAACACGTGCTTGCGGACCTAAAGACTTCATTTTGTTCGCTGAAAAAACCACCGTCGATTATTGTTGACCACCTGCAAGCGTTAGTCTAAAAAATGGAAATAGAAAGGGGTCGTACCTTAGCAGTAGTATTGTTTGAGGTGTGATATGTCCCAATTGATCGGAAGTTGTTCCCCATTCATCGTTCCGAGCTTGTAGGAGCCTTTTTCGGTGACCTCAAGAATCTGGTACGCTCCCTCCCAATTTGGACCCAATTTTCCTTCATTCGAATTTCGGGTGTTGAGAGTGACTTCCCTCAGTACCAATTCCGCGACGCTAAAATGTCGAAGATTGGCTCTTCGATTGTAGCATCTCTCGATCCGTTATTTTTGGGCAACCAATCAGACATTGGGAGCTTCACGTTTTTCATCCAACAATTCTAGGCTCGTATTCATGGCCTCATTATTTGATTCTTCCGTTGCATATCGGGACCTAATGTTGGGTTCTTCGACTTCGACCGAGATAAGAGATTCGGCGCCATAGACTAACGAAAACGGCATTGCTCCTATACTAGACTTCAACGTTGTGCAGTATGACCAAAGAATCTCGGACAGTATCTCTCTCCACTTTCTTTTAGAGTCGGTTAGTCTCTTCTTTAGATTCTGAATAATGGTTTTGTTGGTTGATTCGGCTTGTCCGTTTCCACTAGGATTATGAGATGCTGATAAAATCCTTTTTATATTGGGATCCTCGAGAAATTAGTCACTTTGCTGCCGATGAATTACTTTCCATTATCACATATAATCTCGGAAAGCATTCCGAATCGACATATAATGTGGTCCCAAATGAAGTCCATGACTTCCTTTTCTCTGACTTTCTCGAAAGCCTGTGCTTCAACCCACTTAGAGAAATAATCAGTCATAATTAAAATAAACTGAGTCTTACATAGGGCCGATGGAAGAGGGCCAACGATGTCCATTCCCCACTTCATGAATGTCCATGGGGACAAGACCGAGTGGAGCAGTTCCCCGGGTTGATAAATCATTGGTGCATGCCTTTGGCACTTGTCGCATTTTCGAACAAACTCTTTTGCATATTTCTCCATGTCGATCCAGTTGTATTCGGCTCTGATCACTTTGTGAACCAATGATTCGGCACCGGAATGATTTTCGCAAGTTCCCTCATGGACTTTCCTTCGAACGTATTTGGTATCTCGTGGCCCCAGATATATCTCTAATAGACCATCGAATGTACTTCTGAATAATGTTCCATCTTCGGACAAGGTGAATCATGTTGTCTTTATGTGCAGGGCTCTCGATGCTTTTGGATCTGATGGGAGCCTCACGTTCTTCAAATACTCTACGTATTTGTTTCTCCAATCCCAGGTCAAACTTGTGGAATTTATCTTGGCATGGCCTTCTTCTACCATCGATCTCATGAGTTATACGGCAACCCTGAATTGAGTTCATTGTCTTCGATCAATTACCCTAGGTTTGCGAGGGCATCAACCTCACTATTCTGATCTCGAGGTATATGTTGCAAAGTCCATTCTTTGAATCGGTGTAGAGTTATATGTAGCTCATCCAGGTATCTCTGCATTCGATCTTCTCGAACATTAAAGGTTCTGTTAACTTGGTTCACCACGAGGAGGGATTCACATTTGGCCTCTATCACCTCCGATCCCAAGCCTTTGGAAAATTCGCGACCTGCAATCATGGCCTCATATTCGGCCTCATTGTTAGTCAATTTTCTAGTTCTTATGGATTTCCTAACTACGTTACCTGTGGGTGGTATTAGCACGATGCCGAGTTAAGACCTTCACGTTCGAAGCACCGTCCGTAAAGAGGGTCCAGATTCCTGATGATGTACCCGAGTTTACTAACAGTTCTCTTTCAACATCGGGTACGAGGGCCGGCGTGAAGTCATCCACGAAGTCTGCCAAGATTTGAGACTTGATGTCTGTTCGAGGTCGATATTCAATATCTTACTCGCTGATTTCTATGTCCCATTTGGCCAACCGACCAGAAAGTTCGGGTTTATGCAAAATATTTCGAAGTGGATAAGTTGTTACAACATATATGGGATGACATTGAAGTATGGTTTTAGTTTGCTAAATGCACTTATCAAACGAGCGCCAATTTTTCTGGATGGGGATACCTAGTTTCAGCCTCACCAAAGGTCTGACTAACATAATAGATGGGTAATTGCTTACCTTGTTCTTCTCAGACCAAGACCCCATTCACCGCTATCTCCGATACTGCTAAATACAAGTAAAGGTGTTCGTCGGCCTTTGGCGTGTGAAGCAGCGGCGGGCTTGATAAGTACAGTTTTAGCTCCTCCAAGGCCCATTGGCATTTCGGAGTCCACGTGAAGTTATTCTTCTTATTTAGTAATGGGAAGAATCGGTGACTCTTATCAAAGGACCTTGAGATGTATCATCCCAGGGAGGCTCTGCGCCCTTTTAACCTCTACACGATCTTTACGTTGTCTACTACCATGATTTCCTTGATAGCTTTGATTTTGTCGGGGTTTATCTAAATTCCTCGATTGGATACAATGAAGCCAAGAAACTTGCTAGAGCCAACCCCGAACACACATTTCTCTAGGTTGAGCTTCATGTTGTATTTCTTCAGTATATCGGAAGTTTCATGCAAATGCTTCAAATGGTCCTCTGCTTGCATGGACTTAACTAGCATGTCATCAATATAAACCTTCATTTATTTCCTATTTGGTGTTCGAACATTCGGTTTACTAGGCGTTGATAAGTTGCACCGGCATTTTTATGTCCGAACGGCATCACATTATAGTAGTAGGTGTCGTACTTAGTGATAAATGAGGTATCTTCCTGATCCTCCGGGTTCATCTATATTTGGTTGTACCAAGAATAGGCATATAGAAAACTGAGGATCTCGTGGTCGGCCATGTCATTGATCATGTGATCGATATTAGGCAAAGGAAAAGAATCTTTGGGGAATGATTTATTCAGGTCTTTGTAATCTACACACATTCTAAGTTTGTTTCCCTTCTTAGGGACTACTACAACGTTTTCTAACCATTCGGGATATTTTACTTCTGGAATGGATCCCATTTTAAGAAGTTTGGTTACCTCGTACTTGATGAAGGCATGCTTGACCTCGGACTGGGGTCTTCTTTTTTGCTTCACCGGATGAAATTTCAGATCCAGGCTTAGTTTATGAGTGGTGATTTCCGGTAGGATCCCTGTCATATCGAGATGGGACCAAGAAAAGAAATTTATGTTAGCTGTAAGGAATTGAATAAGTTTTCCCCTAAGCTCGGGAGCTAGCCCCGTACCTAGGTATACATTTTGTTCAGCTCGGTCAGTGTGATTCGTTCTAGCTCTTCGACCGTCGACTTGGTGACATCGGAATCATCGGGGACTATCAAGTATCGAGGAACCCCATAATCATCATCCTCGCCAGTCCCCTGCTTCTCTGATTGGGTCGAGGTCAGCGTCTGTGGTTGCTCTTTGGCCTCTTGTTTTCCCTTCGCATATGACCCTTTAGTTGATGAGAGTGCCAATATTGGTATCACTTCGTTGACTACAAATATTTATTTGGCATCGGGTTGCTCCCTGTAGAACATTTTAACTCCCTCTGGTTTTGGGAACTTCAGAACTTGGTGAAGGTTCGAGGGTACTGCCCTCATGTTGTAGATCCATGCTTCCCGAACAGGGCATTATACCTCATATCGCCCATCACTTGGAACTTCGTCTCTTGGATGGTCCTGGCCACGTTCACTGGCAAAGTTATCTTGTCTTTGGTGGTTTTGCACGCCATGTTGATGCCTTTAAGGACTCGGCTACGGGCACAACTTGATCTTGTAGGCCGAGTTGTTCTATGACCCTCGATCGAATGATGTTGGCCGAGCTACCTAGATCAATCAAAACACGTTTAAATTGAGTTTTATTCATAAGTACAGATATTACCAGTGCGTCATTATGGGGATGCATGATCCCCTTTGCATCCTCGTCATTGAAAGACAAGGTTCCTTCTGGTACATAATCTCGAGTTCGCTTCTCCCTTGTGATTGGCACCTTGGTGCGCTTAAATACTAGTCCTTGAGGAATATCAATGCCTCAAACAATCATGTGGATCACGTGTTGTGGCTCTTCTTCCTCGTTTTATCTGTTTGAATCTTTGTTTCTAAAGTGGTTCTTAGCCCGATCGCTTAAGAATTACTAAAGGTGCACATCGTTGAACAACTGAGCTACTTCCTCCTTTAGTTGTCTGCAATCTTCTGTTCGATGGCCATGGGTGCCATGATACTTGCACATTTGGTTGGGATTTCTCTGGGCTAGATCGGTCTGCAGAGGTCGAGGCCATCTAGTGTCTTTGATGCGTCTGATGGATGATACAATAGTTGCTGCATTAATGTTGAAGTTATATTTTGACATCCGTGGTGCTTCTTTGGGCACAACATTCCTGTCAAACCATTTTTCTTCATGAGCCCTCGAGATCTCTAGCCTCGATCATTTCTCATTTCACCTCGAATAGGGTTGCGTCCAGGTCCGTTATTTCTCCGATCTCCATTATATGGTTGGTAACGATCCTTGTTTGATTGTGGTTCCAAGTCAATGCCCCTTTTGACTCTGGCGACGGGCGTGATAGGATAAACGAACCCGGAAGGATCCCCCATCTGGTCATCTTAGACCCTAATCTTCGACTGATACTGATTACGCACATCGTCCTAGGTGACAGCTGGGTACTCGATCAAGTTCTGATTTAATTGTTGTGAAGCCACCGAGCTTCGTGCGTTTAATCCTTGAGTGAAGGCCTGAATGGCCCAATCATCGCCAACTGGAGGTAGATCCATGCATTCCATATGGAACCGAGACACAAAATCTCTCAGCATCTCGTTATATTTCTACTTTACCTTAAATAGGTCGGACTTCCAAGTCTCGACCTTTATAGCTCTGGCGTGTGCTTTAACGAAAGAATCTGCAAGCGTGAAAAGAATCAATGGAGTTTGGAGGTAAAGTATGGTACCATATCATTTCTCCCTTTGAAAAGGTGAATCCCAATTTCTTCAACACTACAGACCAGATCACATCGTCCTCCAGATCATTCCCCTTAATCGCACATGTGTAAGAAGTGACATGCTCGTTGGGGTCGGTCGTTCCATTGTACTTGGAAATTTCTGGCATGCAGAACTTCTTGGGAATTGGTTTAGGATCCCTACCCGGGGGGAAGGGCTTTTGCACGAACTTCTTTGAATCCAAACCCTTCAAAATCGGTGGTGCCTCCGGAATTTGATCAACTCAGGAGTTATACGTTTCCACTTTGATGTCTTTATCTTCAATCTTCTTCTCCCTCGATTCGATTCTCTTTGTCAGCTCCTTGAGCATTTTCATAATAGCAGGGTCAGTCCCCGATTCGTTCATGTTTGGCCTCTCCGGTACTGGTTCGGCCCTATGAACAACTTCCAGTGAGGGCTTGGGTTTGTCCCTACTCGGTGTGTGGTTTAGATTTTTGAGTTGCATTATTGCAGCTTACTGAGCCTGCAACATTTCGAATATCACTTGAAGGTTTATCCCACCTTCCTCTCCGCCCATTGCGCTCTGACCAGCTGATCGAACGTCTCTGCAGACACTATTACTGGGGTCGACGATCAAATTTGCATTAATGGCAACATGGGAGCTGACGTCGATTGGGTCTATGGCAGAGACTCCATCGAGGTCAACTGGGGGTACTTCGTTCCCGTGGTGGCTATGTTGTCGTTCTCTCCGTGAAAACCAAGGCCATTGTCTACGTGTGTGGGTGTTGCTTGAGAGTTCAACATGCTGATCTTGGAATCAAAGATACTCACAAGAACAAGTATAAAATAATATGTGTTACGAATATTTCGGCTTACCATTACTTGACTAGGTAAACTTCCATCGGTCTCGCTTGGTCTCGATCTTGGCTGATCTCGTCCTTATTCAGTATCTGAATTAAAGGTTCAACAATCTGACTTCGTACTGAGGCTCGATATAACACGAGGCCGAACCGTGGTCTGTCATGGACCTGGATTAGTTATAAGAGGGGTAAGCCCATTCTGACCGTATATAATATGCTTATAGAAGCTAACTTTTTTTGGGTAGGGGAAGGAGAAATAGGAGAGAGGATTTTAAGGTGGGAAATCGAACCTTCACCAGCAAGGTGAAAGTTCAAGTAGCCAACCAACTATAATATTAAAATTCCTCTATAGTAGCTATTTTATTCCTACATCAACTAAAAAAAAATTAAATACCTTCTAGGCTCTTAAATATGTTATCACCTAATAATCTTTTAATTAATTGTGATACTATAATCAAATAATGGGCTAAAATTGTTGGTTTCCAGGTCGTGGTCGATTTCCTCTTGAATATAGGATTACTGTTTATGTTTCTTCTACTTAACATATTGGTAAGTTTATAGTTTAGTGTTTGGTTCTGTGAATTTAGTTTGCTAAAAGTTTTATTAAGAAACTTCTTGAAAGTAGATAATCATATTGTCATTGCTTAGAAAGAGACATATTTCTCTACAACAGAAACTTTGTTACAAATGTTTAAACAATTGACCCATATATAGTTTTCTGTACCTTAGTAGTGTTATAATAGATCCAGTAAGTGGACCATTTATTTAGTGAAAGAAATAAGTTCTAATGCGCCAAATAGGCACTATTTTTTTAGTATCATAAGTATATACTATATCCTCCGTCCTTATTCCTGTTTGATTGGGCAAGTGTTTCAACAAAAAAAAAACAAGAATTTTGTTAAAACTTATGGTCCATAATAAGCATAGATTTGTGTGGCAATAAGTTATCGCATTAATTAAGTGTAAAATTATAACGACCCGGCCGGTCGTTCCGTAAGATTAGCCATATTTTCTCTGTTTATGCTCTATTGTGTGTTGCTTAGCCTAATAATATTGTGTTGGGTCAGTTGGTTCGGGTTCGGAGTGGTCATGGTGAGAATTGAGGCACTTAGTCTCTTAAATTGTCTTAATAGTTGGAAAAGTCAACCGAGAGTTGATTTATAGGTAAATGACCTCGGAATGTGGATTTTATGGCTCGAATAGCTTTGTTAGGTGATTTGAGACTTAGGGGTGTGTTGAGAATGTGGTTGTGAGGTCCGGCATAGAATTAGGCTTGAATTGGAGAAATTGAGTTTTTGGCAATTTCCGGTCGGTAGTGGAAAATTAACTATCGGGGTCGGAATGGAATTACGGAAGTTGGAGCAGGTTCATAATGTCATTTTGGATGTGTGTGCTAATTTTCAGGTCATTCGAACGAGGTTTGGTAAGTTTCAGCGTCGTTGGTGAGTTTTGGAAGTTCGAAGATCCTTAGGCTTGAATCATGGGTTGATTTGATGTTTTGATGTTGGTTTGGGTGTTCTGAGGGTTCGACTAAGTCCGGTGATCATTTATGACTTGTTCGTATTTTTGGTTGAGGTCCCGGGGGCCACGGGATGAGTTCGGATAGCTATCGGAAAGTTTGAAAGTTGGAAAATGCAGCTGAAGATGCTGGTCCTGTCATAACCGCACCTACGGTTAGGGGACCCCAGGTGCGAGACAGCAGAAGCTGAGGAAGAATCGCAGGTGCGGAATCGGCTAGGCTGGAGAAGGACTGCAGATGCGGGAGATTGACCGCACCTGCGAAGCCGCAGGTGCGAAAGGTGAAGCCCAGATGCGGGATTTGGTCATTTAATGAGTTTCCGCAGGTGCGCACCTAGGACTGCAGGTGCGGAGAAAGGGATCGCAGATGCGGTTTTCCTAGGTAGAAGGTATAAAAAGGAACCTTCACGAATTTTGGCTTATTTCATCCAAGTTTTCATACGGGTTGAGACCTTTGGGAGCGATTTGAAGAGGGAAATCAAGGGAACTTCGTGGAGGTAAGATTTTTGGACCTAAAACTCGTTTCTATGGTGTTATTTGACTGATTAGAGGTGAAATTTATGGAAATTCGTGCCTAAAATTGGGGGTTTAGGGCTTGGGAGTTGGAGACTTAAAATTGAGGAATTGAGGGGTCATTGTGGTTGGATTTTAATGTATTTTATATGTATAGACTCGGGGGAGGATGAGGATTCTTGTGATGTGATTTTTATAGAATTTCGAGACGTGGGCCCGGGGTCGGGTTTGGCCAATTTAAAATTTTGTGCTTAATTTTGATAATTTTCGAATGGGTTTCGTCTCCCTAGCATATATTGATGATATTAATCTGGTTTTCGTCTCACGAATTAGTATTCAGGCCGATTTGAGGTAAGTAATGACAGTAAATCTTGTCCTGAGGGTATGAAACCCCGGACATTGTATTTTATCACTATTTTGGAGTGGCGCACATGCTAGATGACAAGTGTGTGGCATGCACTGTTAGGGGATTGCGACTTGGTCCGTCCCATGGAAACTATTAAATTGCGTATTTGATTCTAAACCATATGATAGTTCATGTTTTAAGACTATTACTATATTTTTGGGTTGTACGCCATATTCTTGTGCCGACCTGTTTGGACCCCTTGGGGGCTGTTTACTGTTATTCCTCACTGTGTTGACTCATGATTTACACTCAGTCATATCATGTCTAACTGATTTCGAAAATCACTCTTAGTTACATTATTTTATGATATAAAAATGATATTTTAGGTCGAGTACCCCGTTTTATTGATAGCATGGGTGGCTCTTTGAGAGATTTCTGACTGAGTGTGGCCGAGGGCCTATGTTGTGAGGATATTAAGGGATCAGTTTGCATGTCGCAGGATGTAGCATTGTTCATGATATGTGAGAGGCCGAGAACCTGAGTGATTATGCCACGAGATGGCTTGATATTAGCGCTTGGGCTGTAAGAGCCCCTCCGGAGTCTGTACACCCCCAGTGGGCGCAGGTACATATTGAGTGCGAGTACCGAGTGTCAAGTCCCATGTGATGAGAGATTGGGAGGCATAAGTGACTGTGAGGTAGCCCGAGGGGCTGATACCGAGTAACTGTGAGGCATTTTGAGTGATGATACGCATGAGGGGAAGTTTATGATACATGTTTTCATCTGAAAGAGTTTTTATGAACTTTGTCTTTTCATATACTAAACCATTTTGATTTATGTGGGAATTGTGAAAAGGGTACCTTTTCAAAGGATATTTTACTGAAAGAGATTTGTAAATGTTACAAGATATTGTATCTGTGTTTTCTTAAAGAAGGACTTCATTTACTGTGCATTGATGACTGGTTTTTTACGTGTTTCGTAGCCTTAGACATTATTTACTTTCATTATTACTGAGTTGGCGTACTCACATTACTCCCTGCACCTTGTGTGAAGATTCAGGTGTTGGGTCTGAGCGCTAGCTGTTTTCACATTCTCTTGGAGCTTTGTTCGGGATTTTGAGGTAGCTTTTCGGCGTCCGCAACATACCCTTTTCCCTTCTTATCATGTCATTTGATATCATTTCCAAGAACGGTTGTAGTAAGGAAACAGTATTATGTTGTATTGTTTTATAGATGCTCATGACGGTTGACTCCAGGTTTTGGAGCGGTGTTATAAATGCTTTATCTATCCTTGCGGTTTTGCAAATGTTAAATCCCCTAAATTTATGAAATATCGAATTATTTTGAATTTAATGGGAAGTATTTATGCTATTTCACGGTAGATTGGCTAGCCTGGTATCATGATAGGCGCCATCACGGCCAGCTTAGGTTTAGGGTCGTGACAAGTTGGTATCAGAGCCTAGGTTACATAGGACTCACCGGTCATAAGTAGGTTTAGTAGAGTCTTGCGGATCGATACGGAGACGACTGTACTTATCTTCGAGAGGCTGCAGAACCCTTAGGAAATTCTCACATTCTTGAATTATGTCGTGTGAATCTGTTGTCTCTGGAAATATGAACTTCTGTTATTTCATTCTCTCACATATGGTGAGGACACGCGCTACCGGGCAGGATGATCAAACACCAGCTAGGCCCGATAGAGGTCGAGGTCGCGGTCGAGGCCGTGGTAGAGGTACGTGTGCAGCCCGCGCAGCAGCCAGGGAAGTACCCGTAGACCCACCTATTGTTCAGGACCAGGTCCCCACCGCAGATGTTCCAGCGGGACAGGCTCAGGCACCGGCAATGCCTATTGTGATTCCGGGTCTTTAGGAGACCCTGACTCAGATATTGACGGTGTGCACCAGTCTTGCACAGGAAGTCACTTTTTCTACTATTGTCGCTACCTCTCGGGCCGGGGAGGCACTCAGAATCCAGCTGCCCACACACCTGAGCAGGTCGTTCAGGGGATTCAGACTCTGGGGGCAGCTCCAGCCTAGCCGGTTGCACCTGTCCAAGATTTTGTGATTCCAGTCATGCCAGATGACGAGCAGTGTAGGTTGGAGAGATTTGGTATACTTCAGCCTCTGACATTCAGTGGTGCTGAGGGCGAGGATGCCCAGGGTTTCTTAGACAAGTGTCAGTGGATTATTCACACTGCAGGGATACTGGAGACCAGCAGGGTCTCATTACTACTTTCCAGTTCTCAGGGACTGCATTTACTTGGTGGGAGTCTTATGAGAGGCGTAGGCCTGTTGGTGCAGCACCCCTTACTTGGCAGCAGTTTTCCGCTCTCTTTTTATAGAAGTATGTTCCCCAGTCTCACAGGGAGGAACTACGTAGATAGTTTGAGCAGCTGCATCAAGGTGAGTTGACAGTGATGCAGTACGAGATGAGGTTCTCAGAGCTAGCTCGTCATGCTTCAGAGTTGGTCCCTACTGAGAGGGAGAGGATCAGGAGGTTCGTTGATGGCCTCACTTACCAGCTTCGTACTTTGATGATTAGAGAGAGGGTATTGGGTGCCACTTTTGAACAGGTTGTGGATATTGCCCGGGATATTGAGGCAGTTCGTCGTCAGGAGCGTGATGAGAGAGAGGCCTCGAGGATCTGGTAGTTTCAGAAGTGCTCTTTCCTGAGGACAGTTTCAGCATAGCATAGGCCTCTCATTTAGGCCTCCTCAGTTCGTTCGCCTAGCTTATAGCGGTGCATCCTCGGGGTAGGGTCCCCGCAGCTCTCATCTGGGCCATTCTTCATTAAATTCTCTTCCAGCCCAGAGTTCATCTCGAGCACCATCAGTTCAGGGTTCCTCTATGCATGGTTCTTCTAGTGGTCATCCTGGTGCCAGGGGTTCCCTTCAATCCCCGTCTCCAACTCCAGGGAGTTGTTTTGAGTATGGAGAGTTTGGGCATGTGTGGAGATAGTGTCCTCATTGCCAGGGTGGGTCATCTTAGCAAAGGAGTCAGCCCTCGACTTCATCTCCAGGTACTTTGCCACCCGCCCATGAAACTAGGGGTAGGGGTCAGGTAGCTAGAGGCCTCCCTAGAGGGGGAGGTCGATCAGGTGGAGGTCAGGCTCGTTTTTATGCACTTCCAGCCAGACCAGATGTTATGGCCTCAAATGCAGTGATTACAGGTATTGTCTTTGTCTGTCACCTAGATGCCTCGGTCTTATTTGATCATGGTTCCACGTATTATTATGTCTCATCATACTTTTCTCATTTTCTGTATATACCCCGTGAGTCTTTAGTTCCATCTGTTCATGTGTCGACTCCGGTGGGCGATACTATTATTGTGGACCGTGTGTATCGGTCATGTGTGATATTTATTGGGGGTATGAAGACCCGAGTGGATCTGTTATTACTTAGCATGGTCGACTTTGCTGTGATATGGGGCATGGATTAGCTATCTCCATGTCATGTTGTTCTAGATTGTCACGCTAAAACTGTGACCTTAGCGATGCCAGGATTTTTGAGGGTTGAGTGGAGAGGTTCTATCAAGTATGTGCCTAGTAGGGTGATTTCCTACCTAAAGGCCCAGCGTATGGTAGAGAAGGGGTGTCTATCGTATTTGGCTTTTGTGAGGGATGTCAATGTTGAGACTCCCACTATTGATTTTGTTCTTGTGGTCCGTGATTTTCCGGACGTGTTTCCTGCTGACATGCCAGGCATGCCACCGGACAGGGATATTGATTTTGGTATTGATTTGGTGCCAGGAACTCAGCCTATTTATATCCCACCCTATCGTATGGTACCAGCGGAGTTGAAGGAATTGAAAGAGCAGCTTCAGAAACTCCTAGATAAGGGGTTCATTCGGCCTAGTGTGTCACCTTGGGGTGCACCAGTGTTGTTTGTAAAGAAAAAGGATGGTTCCATGAGAGTGTGTATTGGCTACAGGCAGTTGAACAAGGTTACGGTCAAGAATAAGTATCCTTTGCCTCGTATTGATGATTTGTTTGACAAGCTTCAGGGAGCCAGAGTGTTCTCTAAGATTGACTTGAGATCCGGGTATCATCAACTAAAGATTCGGGATTCTGATATTCCCAAGGCATCTTTCAGGACTCGTTATGGTCATTACAAGTTTATGGTGATGTCTTTTGGGCTGACCAATGCCCCAGCAGCGTTCATGCATTTGATGAACAGCGTGTTCCATCCGTATTTGGATTCCTTTGTTATTGTGTTCATCGATGACATTCTGGTGTATTCTCGTAGCCAGGAGGAGCATGCTCAGCATTTGAGAGTGGTATTGCAGAGATTGAGGGAGAAGAAGCTTTATGCAAAGTTCTACAAGTGTGAGTTTTGGCTTGGCTCAGTAGCTTTCTTGGGGCACGTGGTGTCCAGTGAAGGTATTCAGGTTGATCTGAAGAAGATAGAGGCGGTTCATAGTTGGCCCAAACCGTCCTCAACTACAGAGATTCGGAGCTTCCTTGGTTTGGCGGGGTATTATCGTCGCTTTGTGGATGGGTTTTCTTCTATTGCTTCGCCCTTGAACAAACTGACCCAGAAGGGTGCTCCGTTCAGGTGGTTCGACAAGCGTGAGGAGAGCTTTTAGAAGCTCAAGGCTTCCTTGACCTCAGCTTCAATGTTAGTATTGCCATCAACTTTAGGTTCTTATACCGTGTATTGTGATGCCTCGAGGATAGGCATTGGTTGTGTTTTGATGCAGGAGGGTAGGTTCATTGCCTACGCCTCGCGCCAGTTGAAGACTCATGAGAAGAATTATCCCGTACATTATCTCGAGCTTGCAGCCATTGTTCACGCCTTAAAAATTTGGCGTCATTATTTGTATGGGGTGCATTGTGGGGTTTTCACTGATACTCGTAGTCTGCATCATCTGTTTAAGCTGAAGGATTTTAATTTGCATCAGAGAAGATGGTTGGAGCTTCTCAAGAACTATGATATCACTATTCTATACCATCTGGGGAAGGCTAATGTAGTGGTCGATGCCTTGAGTCGTAGAGCAGAGAGTTTGGGAGTCTAGCATATCTTCCAACAGCAGAGTGACCATTATCCCGCACTTCATTCCTGTTGGTACTAAATATTCTTTGGAGTGGTTAACTGAGAATTTATAACCGAGAGGTTGTCCGGTTGCATGATGTTCCAGTTTCTATCATTTCTAACAGAGGTACTCAGTTCACATCTCAGTTTTGGAGGGCCGTGCAGATAGAGTTGGGTACTCAAGTGGAGTTGAGCACAACATTTCACCCTCAGACTGACGGGCAGTCAAATCGCACTATTCAGATTCTAGAGGACATGTTGCGTGCTTGTGTCATTGATTTTGGGGATTCATGGGACTAGTTTCTGCCACTCGCAGAATTTGCATATAATAATAGCTATCAGTCTAGTATCCAGATGGCTCCATATGAGGTTTTATATGGTAGGAGGTGTAGGTCTCCGATTGGTTGGTTTGAGCCGGGTGAGTCTAGGCTATTGGGCACAGACTTGGTATAGGATGCGTTGGATAAGGTGAAGTTGATTCAGGAGCTGCTTCGCACGGCGCAGTCTAGGCCGAAGAGTTATGCGGACCGGAAGGTCTGAGATGTGTCTTTCATGGTTGGGAGAAGGTGCTGCTGAAGGTGTCACCCATGAAGGGTGTTATGCGGTTCGGGAAGAGGGGCAAGTTGAGTCCCCGGTTCATTGGGCCTTTTGAGGTGCTTCAGAGGGTTGGAGAGGTGGCTTATAGACTTGCTTTGCCGCCCAGCTTATCGAGCGTTCATCCGGTATTCCATGTTTCCATGCTCCGGAAGTATGTTGGTGACCCGTCTCATGTCTTGGACTTCATATCAGTTCAGCTAGAGGGTGATATGTCTTATGAAGTGGAGCCAGTGGCTATTTTGGGTCGTCAGGTCAGAAGGTTGAGATCTAAGGATATAGCTTCAATGAAGGTGCAGTGGAGGGGGCAGCCGGTGGATGAGGCCACCTGTGAGACTGAGTCGGAGATGCGGAGCAGATATCCTCACTTATTTGAGACTCCATGTATGTTTCTAGACCCGTTCGAGGACGAACGTTTATTTAAGAAGAGGAGAATGTAACAACCCGGCCGGTCATTCCGTGAGATTAGCCTTGTTTTCCCTGTTTCTGCTTTATCGTGTGTTGCTTAGCCTAATATTGTTATGTTGGGTCAGTTGGTTTGGGTTCGGAGTGGTCGTGGTGATAATTGAGGAACTTAGTCTCTTAAATTTGCTTAATAGCTGAAAAAGTCAACCGGGAGTTGATTTATAGGTAAACGACCTCGGAATGTAGATTTTATGGTTCGAATAGCTTCTTTAGGTGATTTGGGACTTAGGGGTGTGTTCGGAATGTGGTTCTGAGTTCCGGAGTAGAATTAGGCTTGAATTGGCGAAATTGAGTTTTTGGCATTTTTCGGTCGGCAGTGGAAAATTAGCCATCGGGGTCGGAATGTAATTCTGAAAGTTGGAATAGGTTCGTAGTGTCATTTTGGATGTGTGTGCAAATTTTCAGGTCATTCGGACGAGGTTTGGTTAGTTTCAGCGTCGTTGGTGAGTTACGGAAGTTCGAAGATCCTTAGGCTTGAATCATGGGTTGATTTGATGTTTTGATGTTGTTTTGGGTGTTCTGAGAGTTCGACTAAGTCCGGATGATTATTTATGACTTGTTCGTATTTTTGGTTGACGTCCCGGGGGCCACGGGATGAGTTCGGATAGCTATCGGAAAGTTTGGAAGTTGGAAAATGCAGTTGAAGCTGTTGGTTCTGTCATAACCGCACATGCGGTTAGGGGACCGCATGTGCGAGACCGCAGAAGCGGAGGAAGAATCGCCGGTGCGGAATTGGCTAGGCTAGAGAAGGATCGCAGATGCGGGAGATTGATCGCACTTGCGAAGCCGCAGGTGCGGAAGATGAAGCGCAGATGCAGGATTTGGTCATTTAATGAGTTTTCGCAGGTGCGCACCTGGGACCACAGGTGTTGGTCCGCAGGTGCGGAGAAAGGGGCCGCAGATGCGGTTTTCCTAGGCAGAAGGTATAAAAAGAAACCTTCGCAAATTTTGGCTTATTTCATCCAAGTTTTTATACAGGTTGAGACCTTTGGGAGCGATTTGAAGAGGGAAATCAAGGGAACTTCCTTGAGGTAAGATTTTTAGACCTAAAACTCGTTTCTATGATGTTATTTGACTGATTAGAGGTAAATGTTATGGAAATTAGTGCCTAAAATTTGGGGTTTAGGGCTTGGGAATTGGAGACTTAAAATTGAGAAATTGAGGGGTCATTGTTGTTGGATTTTAATTTATTTTATATGTATAGACTCGGGGGAGGATGAGGATTCTTGTGATGTGATTTTTATAGAATTCCGTGACATGGGCCCAGGGATCGGGTTTGGCCAATTTCAGGATTTGTGCTTAATTTAGATAATTTTCGAATGGGTTTCGTCTTCCTAACATATATTGATGATATTAATCTGGTTTTAGTTAGATTCTGAGCAATTGGGGGCCGATTCCAGAGGCAAGAGCATCGCGGATAAGTATTCGGGCCGGTTTGAGGTAAGTAATGACTGTAAATCTTGTTCTGAGGGTATGAAACCCCGGACTGTGTATTTTATCACTATTTAGGAGTGGCGCACATGCCAGATAACGAGTGTGTGGCGTGCACTGTTAGTGGATTGCGACTTGGTCCGTCCCGTGGCAACTATTAAGTTGTGTATTTGTTTTTAAACCATATGATAGTTCATGTTTTAAGACCATTACTATATTTTTGGGTTGTACGCCATGTTTGGGGCCTTGTGCCTACCTGTTTGGACCCCTTGGGTGTTGTTTACTGCTACTCCTCACTGTGTTGACTCGTGATTTACATTCAGTCATATCATGTCTAACTGATTTCAAAACTCAGTCTTATTTACATTATTTTATGATATAAAAATGATATTTTGGGTCGAGTACCCCGTTTTATTGATAGCCCGAGTGGCTCTTTGAGTGATTTCTGACTGAGTGTGGCCAAGGGCCTATGTTGTGAGGATATTATGGGATCGGGCTGCACGCCACAGCATGTGGCATTGTTCATGATATGTGAGAGGCCGAGAGCCTGAGTGATTATGCCATGAGATGGCTTGATATTAGCGCTTGGGCTGTAAGAGCCCCTCCGGAGTCTGTACACCCCCAGTGGGCGCAGGTACATACTGAGTGCGAGTGCCGAGTGTCAAGTGCCAAGTGCCATGTGATGAGAGATTGGGAGGAATGAGTGACTGTGAGGTAGCCCGAGGAGCTGTTACCGAGTGACTGTGAGGCATGCTGAGTGATTGATGTGAGTGATGATACGCCTGAGGGGCAGTTTATGATACATGTTTTCATCTTAAAGACTGTTTATGAACTATGTCATTTCATATACTAAACCATTTTGATTTATGTGGAAATTGTGAAAAGGGTACTTTTTCAAAGGATATTTTACTGAAAGCGATTTGTAAATGTTACATGATATTGTATCTGTGTTTTCTGAAAGAAGGACTTCATTTACTGTGCATTGATGACTGTTTTTTTTTTTACGTGTTTCTTAGCCTAAGACTTTATTTACTTTCATTACTACTCAGTTGGCGCACTCACATTACTCCCTGCACCTTATGTGCAGATTCAGGTGCTAGGTCTGAGCGCTAATTGTTTTCACATTCTCTTGGAGCTTTGTTCGGGATATTGAGGTAGTTGTCCGGCGTCCGCAGCATACCCTTTTCCCTTCGTATCCTGTCATTTGATATTATTTCCTAGAACTGGTTTTAGTAAGAAAATAGTAGTACATTGTATTGTTTCATAGATGCTAATGACGGTTGACTCCAGGTTTTGGGGGGTGTTTCAAATGCTTTATCTATCCTTGTGGTTTTGAAAATGTTAAATCTCGGAAATTTATGAAATGTCGAACAATTTTGAATTTAATGGGAAGTATTCATGTTATTTCGCGCTAGATTGGCTAGCCTAGTATCTTGATAGGCACAATCACGGTCAGCTTAGGTTTAGGGTCGTGACAAAAATGAGAAATTTAAAGTTACATTGTTTTTAAACGGGAATGTACGACTTTTCTTTTGAAAATTTGAACCTTGTTAGTCCAAGTTTTTGTTTACTAATATTGATAGCTTTGGAGAATTGATAGACTTCGTTGTTAAAAGAATAGTTAATTTCTTCTAAGTTTATCAAATTTGCACGCCAAATTAAATTGATTCACTATCTATATCAGCTTAGACAGATAACTTGGCGCTCAGAAAATTTTTATCATAGTTCTTGACGTTATCAATATTCTCATGATGCATGAAAGGAGGATACGGGATTGCTGAATTTCAAGCTTCACTAACTTTGATGCAAGATTCATTTTCACCACATTTAAGGCTCTCATTAGTACGTAGATTAATTATGATCGTTTCCATTCAGCAAGCTACAAATTTAATTTTGTGCAGTGTTCGTGAAGGCGACGGCACCGGCTGTAGTGCCATAAAATATTCTTAACTTGGCTTTGGGATTTGGTTGGGATTTTAAAAGGACAGATAATTCATCCTTATTTCTGTAATTCATGTTCCAGGGGCTGTGTTTTATCTCCGTGTTTGACCAGCTATCAGGCCTACGAAACAAACTATAGCCTACGGGAGGAGAAAACGGAGAGGGGAATAAGGATAGTTGTGCACATCATTATCATTAATTCATTATTCGTTGGGTTTAAGTTATGTACCTTTCGTTCTATTTTATATGACGGTGGTTATAACTTGTTTGGGTAGTTGTTACGTATCATTTCATAATGTATTGTACGGTTCTGTATTGTTTGACAATTATAATATTTGGATAAACTGGTGTCGTTTGTCATCGTTTCATGATATCACACACCAGCAATATGAAAAATAAACTTGCAATATTATAAGAAAAGTTATGATATAGAGTAAAATTATTAAATAAAAAGGTAGGGTAAATGATAAAATAAAATTACTTAATAATAATAAAAGGTGATTGAGAGAAAAAGACAAGGTAACGACGAAATCACACCAAATCGGTCGTTACATAAAGTGGCACATTTCGTTGTTATGTAACGATGGATTTAACAATACGATACAATACAATTTAAGTAACAATCAAAACATACATCGTATTTAAAGTGACAATACGATACAATACAATGGCTAACAACCACCCAAACAAGCTGTTAATTGGACATTAAATAAATTAGAAATATTATTTTTTGAAACTTACATTATAAAGTATGTTATGATATTTTGGTGATCATAAAAGCATATTTTCTTTTAGAATAAAATAATAAATCTAAAATTAAGTTATTCTTAAATATGAATAGCCAATCTTTAGAAACTAATGGAGTATAAGAAGAAAAGTACTGCATAAATTGAAAAGAAGTATACATTAACATAAGTGCAATTTAACCTATTATAATATGTCATTTAATTATATTTTTTAATTATCAAATGATATTTGTTAAGAATGTCAATTATTATTACAAATAACTTTAGTTGATAATATAAAAATATTATTTTTTACCCTTAAAATTGAATAACAATTAAATTTATAAGTGGTTTTAAGGATAATGATTTCACTTGGAACAAATTGAGAAATATGAGAATTAATATTAGAAATTTACTGTAAAATAAAGCAAACCAATATGAAGTGCAGTTTGGCCCTCGAGCTGGATCGCCCTCGAACCAAATAAATGTCTTATTGAAAAGGATGAACTGAACAACAGAATAAGAGAGGTTAAGAGATAAAATGTATTATATTGCTTTGTTATGCGTGAATGTGATGATTACAAAATGATTAGAACCCCCTTTTTATATAGTAGGAGAATTCTACTTATAATACAATTCTAAATACAGAAGGAAATACCATGATTGGCTCAATAACCGGTCTCGATTTGATATGTGCCAAGATTTCCGCCACGATCCTTGCCCAATCACGGATATCTCGTCTTTTCGTTATTCAACTCAACATGCTTTCTTTGGTCTTGCTCGATGCTTATCCCGTTCGATATCGTCCTCGGCTGGTCTCTGTCTCAACTGGTCCTCAAAATACGAGCTTGGTAATATATCTTCATGTTGCGATCTGACGTAACACGGGACCGATCCTCGGCCTACAATCCTGGTCTCGATTAATCATACAGAATCGGGCGAGCCCGGTTTTAACCGTATACGAATAGTCACCTAGTTTCTCAGAAATAAGATGATGAGAAATGACATGAATCTTCGAGCTTTATTTTTTCGATCGATGACATCATTGGCTGACTCGATCATGACGTAAGTAACGAAACGTCCCGTCAGTTTAGTAACCAAGGCATTAATTGTCTGTCAGGCGTTGGTCGACCACTAGGCGGCTCTGAACCGTCGTCTTCAACGTATAAAATTTCGATTCTTTCTTCATTCAAACATTTACAACCATTACCTTCTCTTTTTTTCTCAAAGAACTCTTGCTTCTCACTTCTCATACCCAATTTTTCTGAAACTTAATCAATTTCTTCACTATCTACCTTTCACAAAAGGCAAAGACGTCCAAAATTGTGCCCCAAAAAAGGCTTCATCTTCATCGTGCTCCACCGGCGACTCAGTTGCGGCGGAGTCCCCCCTTGAGGAATATGTTCTGACGGGGTGCCCGACGGTTGCCGACTTCAAAATAGACAAGGCCCCTTTGGTACCGGGTCGGTGTGAACCAATGTCAAGGTACATATGCACCATCACCGAGGGCCTCCTTGATAAGGTTAAAGAGGAGTGCAACTGGGTAAACAAGGACGTGGTCGTTCCCTCCCCCGAGGAATCGATCACCATATATGTAGAGGGGTACTTAAATGTTTACACTTATCCCTTTACATTCAATCTCCTAGATCCCGTAATCGTGGCCTTCTGCAAAAGGTACGATGTTACCTTGGGATAGATTCACCCATAGTTCTGGAGGATTGTCGTCCCCCTCCGCATCATCTCCATCAAAATCGAGGGTTACTCCTTTACCCTCGATCAACTAATGCGTCTATACAATCCCAGCAAAGTCCCGTTCTCCAGCCTTGACCAGACCCGTGACCGAGGTTGGATGGGCAGGTTTGTCTGAATAAGGACATAACTTGATTCTTGCCAAAAATATGCCATTCCCGGAGAAGTAGAATTTTAGTCGTAAGTATATTTGCCTTAAGTGCTCTTTTTTTCATTCCTATTTTCTTCGATCGTTGCTTACTTTTACTTTCTTATTGCAGTTGTGGCTCGGATGCCGAACCTGATTCCAGAGTTAAAAAGATGGGTCGAGAACCTAGTATCTCAGAGGTCGTACTCTGAACGGGCTTGGATGGAGCTTTCCAAGGGTCGATGGGAGGCTCGTAACCACGATAAGCTTCCGCTTTCTATTTTTTCTTCACTTCAAAATTTATCCTTTCTTAGCTAACTTGTTTCCCTACCTTTGAAGGTCTCGGGAAAGATGTCCCGATGGGACCTTCTACCGGCGATGAAGAAATCCTCCCTCAACCATCAACTCTGAAGTTGGTTAAGGAGAAAACAAGAAAAAGGGACCCAAGGTCGTTGACCATTTGGCCCTTGCAAATTCTACCTATCCAGACCATGCCGCTATGAAGTAATTTCCTCGCAACAAAGTTGACGTTCGAGGGAAATGCCCCCCAGTATTCGAGGTTTATTGCAAAGAAGCCTCGGATACTGTTGAATTGTTCTAATTTAGCACGATCAATGGTTGTCTCGTTAAGAACCTCATCTGAAAAACCATTTGGGGACAAAACCGGTCTAACGGAAAAAGAGTGCAACATGTTCTTTCAGACCTAAAGACTTCGTGTCGAAGAACCCCTCGTTATTTCTGGTAGTTCACCTGCAAGAGTTGGTTAAAAATTTAAATGAAAATTGAAGGGCTTGCACCTCTGTAGTACTATCATTTTAGAAGTGACATGTTTCAATTGCTCGGTAGTTGTTCGTCGTTTATCATGCCGATCTTGTAGGATCCCTTTTCGGCGATTTCGAGAACCTAGTACGGTCCTTCCCAGTTCGACCCAATTTTCCTTCATTCGGATTTCTGTTGTTGAGGGTGACCTTTCTTATAACCGAGTCCTCGATGTTAAAATGCCGAAGATTGGCTCTTCGATAGTAGTACCTTTCGATTCGTTGTTTTTGTGCGGCTAATCAGACAAGGGCAGCTACGCGTCTTTCATCCAATAATTCTAGGCTCGTATTCAAGGTCTCCTTATTTGATTCTTGTGTTGCATATCGGAACCTGATGCTAGGTACTCCTACTTCAACCAGGATAAGAGCTTCGGCGCCATAGACTAACGATAATGGTGTTGCTCCTTTACTAGACTTTGACGTTGTGTCGTGTGCCCAAAGAACCTCGGGCAGTATCTCTCTCCACTTTTGATCTTGTGATCCTCGAGAAATTTAGTCACTTTGCTGCCGATGAATTGCTTTCCATTATCACATACAATCTCGGTTGGCATCCCGAATAGACATATAATGTGATCCCAAATGAAGTATATGACTTCCTTTTCTCTAACTTTCTCAAAAGCCTGTGCTTCAACCCACTTAGAAAAATACTTAGTCATAAATAAAATAAACTGAGCTTTACCTGGGGACGATGGGAGAGGGCCGACGATGTCCATTCCCCATTTCATGAACGGCCATGGGGATAATATCGAATGGAGCTCCTCGTCGCTCGGCGCATACCTTTGGCATTTTCCCATTTTCGAACAAATTCCTTTGAATCTTTCTCCATTTCGGTCCAATAATACCCTGCTCTGATTACTTTGTGGACCAACGACTCGACACCGGAATAATTTCCACAAGTGCCCTTTTGAATTTCCATTAGGATGTATTCACTGTACCCCGGTCCCAAACATATTGCCAACGGTCCATCCAACATCCTTCTAAATAGTGTTCCGTCTTTGGACAAAGTGAAACGTGCTGCCTTTGTTCGCATAGCTCTCGACTCCTTTGGATCTGATGGAAGTTTCCCGTTCTTTAAGTACTCTATGTACTTGTTTCTCCAATCCCAGGTCACACTTGTAGAGTTAATTTCGGCGTGACCTTCTTCGATCATCGATCTCATGAGTTGTACGACAACCCCCGGGTTGAGCTCGTCATCTTCGACCGATGAACCTAAGTTCGCAAGAGCATCGGCCTCCCTGTTCTGTTCTCTCAGTACATGTTGTAAGGTCCATTCCTTGAATCGATATAGAGCTACCTGTAATTTATCCAAGTACCTCTACATTCGGTCTTCTCGGACTTCGAAAGTCCTGTTGACTTGGTTTACCACGAGGAGGGAATCACATTTGGCCTCGATGACCTCTGCTTCCAAGCTTTTAGCTAATTTGAGACCTGCAATCAAGGCCTCATACTCGGCCTCATTGTTAGTTAATTTCGAAGCCTTGATAGATTGTCTAACTACATTAGCCATGGGAGGTTTTAGTACGATACCTAGCACGGACCCCTTTGTGTTCGAAGAACCGTCCGTAAAGAGGGTCCAAACTCCCGAGGAGGTACCTGATTTTATTGACATTTCTCTTTCAACCTCGGGTACGAGGGCTGGCGTGAAGTCGGCCACAAAGTCCGCCAAGATTTGAGACTTGATGGCGGTTCAGGGTCGATATTCGATATCGTACCCACTAATTTCTACGGCATATTTGGCCAACCGACCCGAAAGCTCGGGTTTGTGCAAAATATTTCGAAATGCATAAGTTGTATAATACATATGGGATGACACTAAAAATATGGCTTTACTTTCCTAAAGGTGCTTATTAAAGTAAGTGATAATTTTCTGAGTGAGGATATCTAGTTTCGGCCTCACCCAAGGTGACTAATATAATAGACAGGGAATTGCGTACCTTGTTCTTCTCAGACTAGGACTTCACTTACGTTATTTTCAAAATTGTGAAGTACAAGTAGAGTTGCTCGTTCTCTTTCGTGGTGTGAAGAAGTGGTGGGCTCGAAAAATATCGCTTTAGTTCCTCCAAACCTTGTTGTCACTTCGGAGTCCATGCAAAGCTACTCTTCTTCTTAAGCAGCGAGAAGAATCGGTGACTCCTATCTGAGGACCTCGAATGAATCGCCCTAGGGAGGATATGCGCCCCGTTAGCCTTTGTATGACCTTTACATTATCTACGACCGTGATATCCTTGATGATTTTGATTTTATAAGGTTTTCCCGATTGGATACCATGAAGCCAAGAAACTTGCCCGAGCCGACCCCGAGCGCACACTTTTCTGGTTGAGCTTCATCTTGTAATGCCTCAGTATATCGAAAGTTTCTTACAAGTGTTTTAAATGGTCCTCTTCTCGCAGGGACTTAACTAACATGTCATCAATATAAACTTCCATTGATTTTCCTATATGTTCTTCGAACATTCAGTTTACTAGGCGTTGACAAGTTGCACCAGCATTTTTTAGTCCGAACGACATTACATTATAACAATAGGTACCATATTTAGTGATAAACATGATATTTTCCTGATCGTCCGGGTTCATCTGTATTTGGTTGTATCTGAAGTAGGCATCGAGAAAGTCAGAATCTCGTGGCCGGCCGTGCCATCGATCATACGATCGATATTAGGAAAAGGAAAGGAATCCTTAGGGCATGCCTTGTTCAAGTCTTTATAATCTACGCACATTCTAAGTTTATTTCCCTTCTTAGGGACTACTACTACGTTTTCTAACCATTCGGGATATTTTACTTCCCGAATGGACCCTATTTTGAGAAGTTTGGTTACCTCGTCCTTGGTGAATGCATGCTTAACCTCGGACTGGGGCCTTCCTTTTTTGCTTTACCGGACGGAATTTCGACTCCAGGCTTAATCAATGGGTAGTGATTTCCAGTGGGATCCCTATCATATCGAGATTGGACCAAGCAAAGCAATCCATGTTATCTAAAGGAATTGAATATGTTTTTTCCTGAGCTCGGGAGTTAACCCCTTGCCGAGGTATACCTTTCGTTCGGGCAGGTACTCGATCAGTATGACTTGTTTCAGCTCTTCGGCCGTCAATTTGGTGGCGTTGGAATCGTCAGGAATTATGAGGGATCGAGAGATGCAATAATTATCGTCTTCGTCTGCCCCCTACTTCTTCGATTGGGCCGAGGCTGGTGTATGTGGTCGCTATTTGGCCTCCTGTTTTCCCTTCGAATCCGATCCTTTTGCCGATAAGAGTGCCGATACCGGTACCACTTCGTCGACTGCAAACATATCCTTGGCGGCGAGTTGCTCCCTGTACACCATTTTGACTCCCTCCGGTGTCGGGAACTTCAGAACTTGGTGAAGGGTCGAGGGTATTGCCCTCATGTTATGGATCCAAGGCCTTCAGAGTAGGGAATTGTACCTCATGTTACCCTCGATCACATGGAATTTTGTTTCTTGGATGGTCCCGGCCACGTTCACTAGTAAAGTAATTCCCCTTTGGAGGTTTCTCTTTCCATGTGGAAGCCGCGCCTAAGAACTCAAGCTGCGGGCATAATTTTATCCTGCAGGCCGAGCTGTTCTACGACCCTCGATCGAATGATATTGGCTGAGCTAATTGGATCAATCAAAACACGTTTAACTTGAATTTATTCATAAGAACAGATATTACCAGTGCATCATTGTGGGGTTGTGAGATCCCCTCTTCATCCTCGTCATTGAAGGCAAGGTCCCTTTCGGTACATAATCCCGAGTTCGCTTTTCCCTCGTGATTGACACCTTGGTGCGCTTGAATATGGTTCCCTGTGGAATGTCGACCCCACCAACGATCATGTGAATTACGTGTTTTGTATCTTCTTGTTCATTCTTTCTGTTTACATCCCTGTCTCTGAAGTGGTTCTTAGCCCGGTCTCTCAAGAATTCTCGAAGATGCCTCTCGTTAAACAAACGGGCTACCTCCTCTCTCAACTATCTGCAATCTTTTGTTCTATGGCCATATGTGCTATGATACTTGAACATTTGATTAGGATTTCTCTAGGATGGATCAGTCTGTAAAGGTCGAGGCCACCTAGTGTCATTGATGCGTCTGATGGATGATACAATAGCTGACGCATCGACATTGAAGTTGTACTGCGATAGTCGAGCCACTTCTTTGGATTCGACGTTCCTGTCGAAACCACTCTTACTCATAAGCCCCCGGGAGCTCTGTCCTCGATCATTTCTTCTATCACTTCGAACGGGATTGCGTCCTGGATCGTTGTTTCTCCGATCTCCACCTTATGGTTGATATCGATCTATGTTCGATCATGGTTCTCGGTAGATATCCCTATGAATTCTACCGACGGGCCTGTTTGGATTAATAGACTTGGAAGGAGCCTCCAACTGATCATCTTCAACCCTGATTTTTGACTAGTACCGATTGTGCACATTGGCCCAAGTTACAACTGGATATTCAATCAAATCATGTGTTAAATGTTGTGAGGCCACCGAACTTTATATGTTTAGCCCTTGGGTAAAAGCCTGAACGGTCCAATAATCTATGACCGGGGGTAGGTTCATACGTTCCATTTGGAACCGAGATACGAACTCTCTGAGCATCTCGTTGTCTTTCTGCTTCACTTTGAAGAGGTCCGACTTCCTAGTCTCGACCTTTATGGACGGCATGTGCTTTGTCAAAGGAATCTGCGAGCATGGCAAAGGAACCAATGGAGTTGGGCAGCAAATTATGGTACCATATCATCGCCCTCTTCGATAAATTTTCTCTGAATTTCTTCAGCAGAACGAACTCAATATCACAGTCCTCTAAATTGTTCCCCTTTATTGCACATGTGTAAGAAGTGATATGTTTATTTGGATCGGTAGTCCCATTATGCTTGGAAATTTCTAGCAAGCAGAATTTCTTTGGGATGGGCTTAGAAGCCGCGCTCGGGGGGAAAGACTTTTGTATGAACTTTTTCGAATCCAAACCCTTCAAAATCGGTGGTGCCCTTGGAATTTGATCCACTCGGGAGTTATACGTTTCCACTTTCTTGTCATTTGCTTCAATACTCTTCTCCCCCGATTCAATTCGCTTTGTCAGCTCCTATAGCATTTTAATAATAGTGGGGTTAGTCCCCGATTCGTTCACGTTTGATCTCTCCCGTACAGGTTCGTACCTGTGAACAACTTCTAGTGAGGGCTCGGGTTCGGTCCTACTCGGTGAGTGGTTCTGATTTTGGAGTTGCGCTATTGCAGCTTGTTAAGCCTGACATTTCAAATATTATTCGAAGGTTGATTCCGCCATCTTCGCCGTCCTGTGTGTTCTGACCGGCTAACCGAACGCCTCTGCGAATGCTATTTTTGAGGTCGATGCCCAGATTTGCATTCAGGGCAACATGGGAACTGACGTCGATGGGGTCTGCAACTGTTACCCCCTCGAGGTCAACTTGAGGCACTTCGTTCCCTGGGGCGGCTATGTTGTTATTTTTTCTGTGAAAACCAATGCCATTATCAGTGTGTTTGGGTCCTGCTAGTGAGTTTGACCTGTCGATCCTAAAATCAAAATGCTTGCAAGAACAAGTGTAAAGCAGTGTGTGTTACGAAAATTGGTACCAGGCGATCATTATTATCCTTAGTCCCACAGTGAGCGCCAAACTGTTTACCCTTAAAGTTGGATAACAATTAAATTTTTAAGTGGTTTTAAGGATATTTGATTTCTCTTGGCACAAATTGTGAAATATGAGAATTAATGTTAGAAATTGACTGTAAAATAAGGCAAATCAATATGAAGTGCAGTTTCGCCCTCGAACCAAATAAATGTTTGATTGAAAAGGACGAATTGAAACAACAAAAAAATAAGAGAGTTTAAGAGAGAAAATGTATTATATTGCTTTGTTATGCGTGAATGTGATGATTACAAAATGATTAGAACCCCCTTTTATATCGTAGAAGAATTCTACTTATGGTACAATTCTAAATACAGAAGGAAATCCCATGATTGGTTCAATAACTGATCTTGATTTGATACGTGCAGAGATTTCCGCCACGATCCTTGCCCGATCACGGATATCTCAGCTTTCTGTTATTCAACTCAGCAGGCTTTCTTCTGTCTTACTCGATGCCTATCCCGTTCGTTCTTGTCCTCGGCTAGTCTCGGTCTCAACTGGTCCTCGAATTACGAGCTTGGTAATATATCTTCATGTCGTGATCTGACGTAATACGGGACCGATTCTCGGCCTACCATCCTGGTCTCGATTAATCATACAGAATTGGACGAGCCCGATTTTGACCGTATATAATTATACACCGTCAATACACAAGTCTTTTAACATGCCACAGGGGGAGGCAAGACGGGGGAAAGAGATAGCGTATGAATCCTTTTTTGTCTGAAATGAAATAAATTAATTGAAGAAAATAAAACGAAGGATGACTAACGTCCAGCTCCATGAGGTGATATTTTAAGGACATTAAGACCTTGGGTTGTGCATCTTTTGTTGGATCCCGCGGACTTTGAGGATATTGCTTTCTTTTTCATTCAGCGCTCACGTGTATTTCTATGCCTCCAATTAATCAACTAAACAGCTGACTCCTGAAAGCTGAAATTAAGAGCCAAAATGACTTCTTCTTCTTTTTCTTTTTTTTTGACGCCTTTGGAACAAATTATTTTTATAATTCTCTGACCAATGATTTTTATTCCTTTTCTTTAAATCTTCTAAGCCATGCATAATCAGTAATTTATCAACTGATCATTTCTTTAAATCATAATCTTATGTTGGTAAAGTAGTTTCACTTGATACTACAACAACTATTATTCAGTTTCAAACAACTTGAGAGATTGATTATATAAGTTCTCATTGATTATTTTTCTCCATCGAAATTCATTTTAGAACAACATTATACAAAATAAAATAAAAAGTATTAGAAGTTCTTTATATTTTTCAATTGGCATAAAAATCTCAGGAATAGGCAGGCAGGATATTACTGCTTTATTGCAGAATGTAATCTGCATTCTGGATGAGTTAGTTAAAAAGAAAAGGCAGAAGAGATAAACGAAAGAAGTCAAGAACTGAAAAAGGGAAAAAAAGAAAGAAAAAGAAAGCTAATATAAGTGTGTCGATAATTATATAAGAGGCCAGTTTAAGTGTCTTTTATTTCATCTATAATACCATACACGATGGACCTGTCAATATAATTTTGTATTGAAATTTATGATCCTCCTGTTCTAATACGTAACCCAAATAATCAATGCATGATTAAATTAATCAATCTCCAAGTAAGTGTTTCTATCAACGGATAGGAAAATGATAAGTTGGAAAATTAAGTTAAAAAAGGAAGAATGAAGAAGAATGGAAATATACTGTAGTAATATGTAAAAGGAAGAAAAAAGGAATTTATTCGTCTTTGACTTTGACTGTGCATGGCTAAAGGGATAAATGGAGAGAGATAACACAAAGAAAACAATATTTACAATAGTTAAGCAGATTTTCATGACTTATATGCGGCGAATTCCAGGATGGGGTCTCTCATTCAACGACATTTTCCAAAGTCTGGTACTAATTTCTGCCCTTTCATTTCCACACCATACTAGTACACATAACATCCAATCCATATAGCACCACACTTCTTTTCATTCCTGAGTTTTTAACATTCTCGCTCCAGTTTCTCTCTCCATATATCATTCACACTAAAGATCTGATCGCAGTCTTTTCATTCATTCTCAAAATATATATCTTTTTCCTGCATCTCAAATTTTAGGAAGGCTTTTCAAGTTGGAACTAGCTAGACCATCCTGTTGCTGATCCTTTTTCCTCGTTGAGCAAATAATATCCCATCACTAAACTGTTGGAAATTTTGGCGGAGTAATATCACTCTTAATTAATTATATTCTCTTGAAGACAAGTGAGAAAAGTATTTTTCTTTAGCAGTGAGGATCAGAGACTAATTAACTATTGATCAAGTTAGTATAGTACTCTCTTTATTTTGATTAGTAAAGCACTTATTAATTCTGTTTTCATTCATGAAATTAAAGAAAGATACTTTGCCTTGGTGCAGTCTGCAGTGAGCTTTATAAAATTAGTTTGCCTTTTTCACTTGATCTCCCGTTTAGTTGCTCTAATATGTTGCTTTGCAGGATATATAGAATACACATTAATTTAGCAATATCCAGTGAGGATAGGATATCGGGATAATGATGTCAGGAGCAGGAAATGGACAGCTTTCAGTTCCTCCAGGGTTTCGTTTCCATCCCACAGATGAGGAGCTTCTTTATTATTATCTCAGGAAGAAAGTCTCCTACGAAGCAATAGACTTGGACGTTATTAGGGAAGTCGATCTTAACAAACTTGAACCATGGGACCTCAAAGGTTAGTCCGATCCATTGCTTTTTCGATATGCTACAATTATTTGTATCTGAACAATAATGCTAGCAGGACTTAAAAAAAATTTCTTAAAAAGAAAGAAGCTAGAAAACGCACCTCAATTATTCATTCATGCAGTTAATATTGTGGATATGTCAATTAAGGGAAGAATGTGGAGGACGTACTGTAGTACTGCCTCCTCATTATATTCTACACTCTCCTACGTATATATATAACTTTCTTTCTTCAGGTAATTAACCTAAAAGGTAAACAAGGAATAAGAATAGTCTCCTTCACCTCTGCATTTTAATCTTCTCCTTTTCGGGAACTAATTAGTTAGACATAGATAATGCTGGGAAATTTAAGTCGATAGATCAAGTTAATGCACTCCTTTGATTTATGAATAGAAAGCGGATTTGATCATAAAGATGAGAGTTCTCTGTCACCAAAAATGTATTGTACTTCAAAAACATAAAATAATCACCATAATATCCAAGGATCTAAATCAACTTCTTCTAAAGATCAACGATACACAATATTGACTTTATAATTTTATACGGGAATATATATAAAACCAGATTTATTCAAGATTTGACTTATATCTACACAGTGCAAATAATTTTTTACAAAATGAAATATCATATTGAAAATGGAGCTTACACCATGACCAACTTATGTAACTTTTTAATATCAATAAACACGTAAGGTCTACCTAACCCCACCCGTGCCAGTTGATTAAGAAAGGGGGAATAATGCAAGTGTTATCTCAATTTGACCCACTTGTTGTCTACATAGATGCATAAACATGTAAATATTTACTCAAATATGGTTAATGTGGTGGATAAGTTGACTCTATTCTGCAGCCTCGTCTAAGCACATTTTATCAATATATAATATAAGAATAGCTTGCATGCACGTATCCACACAAGTATATGCTAAATTCAAAATTGATGACATGCAGAAATATGTAGAATAGGATCAGGTCCACAGAATGAATGGTACTTTTTCAGCCACAAGGATAAGAAGTACCCAACAGGGACTCGAACAAATAGAGCCACGGCAGCTGGATTCTGGAAGGCGACAGGCCGGGATAAAGCAATCTACCTTAGCAACTCCAAGAGGATTGGGATGAGGAAAACTCTTGTATTTTACACCGGACGCGCACCTCATGGCCAAAAGACTGACTGGATCATGCATGAGTATCGCCTTGATGACAACACTGCTGAAGTTGAGGTATATTACTTATGTTTTTACTTTTTGATCATCATAGTAACTTAGTAAGAGGCGGATTCAAGATTTAATCTATATGGATTCAGCTTTTATGGGTTCATGTTCATACTATTTGTTGCAATTTTAATAAAATGTTACTTATAAATTTATGGTGTTCAATTGAAATCATTGATATAATGCCACATCCGCCCCTAATCATAGTTTTTGAGTAGTGTATAGTCATGTTATGTCTTGGCCCGTCCTCTCTCTTGTGAAGTTTGATTCTTTTTTCATGGGTCAAACACGTTAAATTATTTTTTTTCTTCTTTTGGATGACAATGGAATTTGAAACCAGAATCACATGACTGCTCTAATACCATGTAAAATTACGTAACCATCTCGTCTAAATATTCAACATGTTAAAGAGAGCAGACTTTTAATTGCTTAATTTTATATGTCTCAAAACGAATTGATATACTAAATTTTACATTTCAATATTGTTGAAGCCATTGCAGGAAGATGGGTGGGTCGTTTGTAGGGTGTTCAAGAAAAAGAACTACACTAGAGGTTTCCAACACGAGTTGGGTGAAGATGATCAGGAGCAGCAGTTACATTTAGCGGATCATATGAAGTCTGGCAGTTGTGATCCAAAACAGAATATACAACAACCTCATCATCAAGCCTGCTACGACTATGCGTCCAACTTTGATGGTTCAATGCACCTCCCTCAACTGTTAAGTCCAGACTTATTATCATCAGTTAGTCCATGTCCCCAGCTCCCTTTGAGTAGTAACATGAACCTTAATGAATGTTCGCATCAGAACTTATTGAGACTAACATCAGCAGCTGGAGCAGCAGGTTGTAGCAGCACTACTTTCAATATTATTCCCCAACACGACAAATTTAGTGGCGATTGGTCTTTCTTGGATAAGCTTCTTGCTTCAAATCAAGGCGCACTGCAGTCTCAAGCAGCTATCGGAGATAATTTGGTTATAAATCCCACAGGCACACAAAAATATCCAGTCTTCCATCACCATGGTTTTGATCCTGACCTTTTCAAATTCTCTAAGTAGATATACTACGGCCAGCCCTCTCTGGCTGTTCTGATTTTTTTTTCTTTCATTTCTTTTTTGGGGTTCATTTCAGAGTTATTTAAATGTTAATCAGAAAACTTAATCTCCTGTGTTGTGTTTAAAACTACTTCATTCATTTTATTTTTGTGTCTCGAATTTGACTATAGAGAGTATATATTAAAAGCAAAATAGGAAAAATATATATTAAAGTACTCCCTCCTTCCCATCATATATGACTATAAATCATCTTACTATGTTAGAATGAAGTTCAACGAACTATGGTAAATCCATTAGAGACGAACCCTAGAAGGTTCGAGAGAGAAGAAAGAGAAACAAAGAAATGAAAATTAGAAAATATCTGTCTAAATCTTTATTTCTCAACTTGTTCAGTATTTATATTTACAGGAAAAGTATGAGATAAAATGAAAGAAAAAATATTACACTGATACAATACATTGAATATAAAAGAATAAGGAATAACGAACACTGGGTCGGGTATGTGCAGCAGACTGGGCTCTAACAACCCCCCCCCCCCCCCCCCCCCTGGGGC
>ML251268.1:15207-133161 GCA_005239495.1 Nicotiana undulata | reverse complement strand
CCCCCCCCCCCCCCCAGCTTGAGGGTCATGAAACATCAAGCTTGCCAAGAATAATGTCAGCTAGTTGACTTGAAGAAGAAACAAAGTGCAAAGAAAGAAGACCAGCAGTGATACATTCTCTCACACAATGGCAATCAATTTCGATGTGTTTGGTGCGCTCATGAAAAACGGGGTTCTTGGCTAAGTGGAGGGCATCTTGACTGTCACAATAAACAGGAACAGGATATGAAATAACCAAACTAAGATCACCTAAAAGCCTAACCAACCAAGCAACCTCTGCAACCAGCTTTGTTAAGGCTCTATATTCAGCCTCAGCTGAAGACAAAGAGATGGTAGGTTGTTTCTTACTCTTCCAGGACACAGGACTACCACCAAGAGATATATAAAAATCACTCACAGACTTGCGAGAGATGGCACAAGATCCCCAATCAGTGTCAGAAAATCCCACAAGAGACAAATTATCAGAACTGGAGAGTAGTATACCTTGAGCAGGATCATTCAGAAGGTATCTTAAAACATGCATAGCTGCCATCATATGAGGTACCTGGGGCTTCTGAATAAACTGGCTTATATGTTGAACAGAGAAAGAAATGCCAGGTCTTGTATGTTGGAAGAAATTAAATATCCCAATTAGTTTTCTATATACACTAGGGTCAGAAGCATGAGCACCCATGTCCACATAAATCTTAACAGAAGAATCCAAAGGAGTAGAGACAGGGGAGAAGTGATGACAGTTGAATTCTTGAAGGAGATTAGTGGTGTATTTTTGTTGATTCATTAAGTATCCTTGGGAATGATGAGAAATTTCCAAACCTAGGAAGTAGTGCACCAAACCCAGATCCTTGATTTTAAATTGAGAGTCCAAGAATAGTTTTATAGAGTTAAACTCAGAAATATCATCACCAGCTAACATTATATCATCAACATAGACTGCAAATACAACCAGAGAATCAGAAGAGGGTTTTGTGAAGAGGGAATATTCATTGAGACTAGAAATGTAGCCTCTGGAGTGCAGTGCTTCAGACAATTTAGAAAACCAATTTCTAGAAGCATGCCTTACGCCATATAGAGACTTCTTGAGTCTACAAACCAATGGAGAAGATTCAGAAGTAGAAGAGACATCCATTCCAGGTGGGATCTTCATATAAACTTCTTCATGAAGGTCACCATGGAGAAAGGCATTGCTCACATCCAACTGAAAAATAATCCAACCCCTTTTCACAACTAAGGGCAGGAGACACTTGATGGTTGTCAGCTTGACACTAGGTGAAAAAGTCTCAGTGAAGTCAATATCTTCTCTCTGAGTATCACCCCTGATAACAATCCTTGTTTTGTATCTCTCACTGGAACCATCTGCCCTTTGTTTAATCTTGTAAACCCACTTACAAGGGATGTTCTTTTTGTGAGGAGGAAGGGAACAACGTCCCAAGTCTGATTGGACTCAAGAGCCTGAAATTCCTTTAGCATCGCCTCTTGCCAAGCAGGACGGGAAGCTGCCTGCTGGTAATATTGAGGTTCATGCACATGTAGCTCAGTTTGGGACACCCTAGATATTGCAAAAACATGGTTAAGAGGAAGGACAGAATTATAGACATAGTCTTGAAGGTAGGATGATTGAATGACAATTCTGGTGGATTTTCTTAAAGGAGGAGCAAGTGGAGAAGGCTGATCCACACAAGGTGGAGAGGATGTAGGAGCAGAATAAGAGGTAGAAGGTACAGTAGGAATGTGTGTCTCAGTAATAGAAAGGGAAGAGATATCAGATGTTGTAGGAATTTCTGTTGTATCAGTAGGAGCAGAAGAAGGATCAATATCTACAAAAGGTGGAAAAGTGAAGGGAGAAGTGGCAGAAGGTGTTGTTGAACCATAAGGGAAAATGTGTTCATGGAATACCACATCCCTAGACTAAAAAATAGAAGAATTGAAAAGGTTCACGAGCTTGTAACCTTTCTTGCCACAGGGATATCCTAAAAAAAGACTATGTATTGATCTAGATTGGAACTTATCCCTTCCAAAATTGGGAGAAGTTTCAAAGCATAAGCAACCAAAGGACTTTAAATGAGCATAAGAAGGTCGATTTCCATGAAATGTTTCATAAGGAGAAATGTTGTTTAAGATAGTTAGAAGCATTCTATTGATCAAGTAGGTAGCAGTTAGTACACAATCACCCTAGAATCACCCCAGTAAGGAAGAGCTCTAGAAACTTCCAACAAATATTTATGTTTTTTTTTTTCACAACACCATTTTGTTGTAGTGTATTGTGGAATAGTAGTTTGATGCAGAATACCTTGGTTTCTAAAGAAAGCAGCAGCTTCAGAGCTATTACCAAGTTCATAAGCATTATCAGACCTGAAAGTTTTGAGTGAGGATTGAAAATGTGTTTTGACCATATAGGTGAATGCTTTTAACACAGAAAGAGCATTACCTTTACAAGATAAAAGTTGGGTTCAGGTAGATCTACTATAGTCATCCACTAAAGTTAAGAAGTATCTAAAACCATTATATGTCCTAGTGTTATAGGGTCCCCATTACATCAATGTGAACCAACTGAAAAGGAGCAGCGAAATGAATGTGGTTGTCATAAAAAGGTAATCTTTGTTGTCTAGCCATTGGACAAATAGAGCATATGAATGACTCCTTGGAAGAAACTTTATCAAACAAGAATGGAATAGATGTCATTTTATAAAAAGACATATGACCTAAACTTTGATTTCAAAATAAATCCATTTTATTCATAGTAGATGTATGATTACGTGGTTGATTATTTACATGAATTGGAAGAAAATCAGACTTCTTGCAAGAAATAGAATTTGAAAGAATAGAAGAAGCATGTTGAGATGGAAACAATTCAGCATCAGGATGCAGATAGTATAATCTTCCGGCAACCTTACCAATTACTAGTGGCCTCTTCAGAGAAGGGCCCTGTAAAGAACAATTAAATTTGGTAAGAATAGCTATACAATTCAACTGGGATATTAGTTGATGTATAGAGATTAGATTAAAATGAAAGGAAGGCACAAGAAGGATATTGGGTAAAGTTATGTCATGCCTGAGATGTAATGAACTAATTGACAACACTTTAACTTTATATCCATTAGGTAGAGTGACAAGAAATGGTTTAGGTAAAGGTATAAGGTTGTGAAGTAAGTATTTGTGTGGAGTCATGTGATTTGTTGCCCCTGAGTCTAATATCCAAGGATTTACACCTAATTGACAAGATGCACATATATGGGAATTAGTAAATTTTGCAGCATAAGCAGTGAACAAACCTGCAAAATGTGCAAACCCAGATTCCTCAACATGAAAGTTGTCAGAACAAGCACTAGGAGATACCTGGACTTGTTGGAATAAAATCATCAAGTGATGATATTGCTCCTTGGTGAAACCATGAACAGAATTCTCAGTAGATGGTTGAGGAGAAACTGTAGTCTGATTGATTGGGATGTCAGATTGGACACATGAAGTTGATTTCTTACCTTTGGTAAATTTGAAATCTGCAGGAAAACCATGTGTCTGCAGCATTTCTCCACTGTGTGTCCCGGTTTCTTGCAGTATTTGCAAAAAAATAGAATTGGTTTTCCTGGAGTCAAAATTGATCCTTTGATTGAAATTTCTATTTGGTGTAGTTGAGGATACAGATAATGAGGCAGATTCATTGGAAAAATTTGGAACTGAAGCTTGAGTTTCTCTTTGACTCTCATCTTGTTGCAAGAGAGAGTAAGCTTTGCTTATTGGTGGTAAGGGATTCATGAGCGTAATAGCACTCTTCACAGTTGAATAGGAGTCATTTAGCCCATTTAGGAACTGAAATCGTTGTTGATCCACTATAAACTTGGGAAGAGCTCCACAAGAGCATATACGGCCTACATATGAGAAATTTAATTCATCCCAAAGACTCCTAAATTTGGTGAAGTAGGTGGAAATATCATATGACCCTTGGACAGTTGAACTGATTTCTCACTGAACTTGAAGATATTTAGACCCATTGGACCGCCCAAAACTTTCATTAATGTCAGTCCAAACCTTCTTTGCAGTCCTAAAACACATGACACTTGTGGCTATGTCTCTGAAAACAGAGTTGATAATCCAAAATTTCACCATGTTATTACATCTTTCCCAATAGGAATAAAAAGGAAAGTTGGCAGGAGGTTAGGCAATTCTCCCATATAACAAACCTAATTTTTTTTTAGCAGAAAGAGAAGTAAGCATGCTACTTCTCCATAGAACAAAACCATGTCCATTGAATGGAACAGATACTAATTGGCTACCCGGATTGTCTGATGGGTGCACATAGAAAGGATGAGAATGATCTATTGTAAAAGGAGCAAATCCTTCAGTAGTGGGAACTGAAGGTGAAGTGATATTATCTTCATGACTACCCATATTATCCACTAACACAATCTAATCGACACAGTAATAGACAATAAGCTCAAAATGATAACATGGAATCTGTAATATACATGGATTTCCAAACTACATGACCTAAATCACAACAATATAAGTTTCAGAGTTGTAGATTAGAGCAATATTACCAGCCTTCTTCTAAAAACCAGAAGAAGTGAGGTCTTCGTGCAGAACTCCAACCCTAGCTTGAGATCAGTCCCAAATCATTTGAATCCATTACGAAATCAGGAATTCCAATCGACTTAATTGATGTAAGAAGATATTCCAGTAAAAACCCCAAATTTTCCGTCCCGTGGTAGCGGATTCACCGAGTTTTCAAATTTTACCCAAAAGAACGATTCATGTGAGATTATTAATCGATTTACCGTTGAAGATGAAGCTTACGTGACGAGGAATCAGAATTTCCACTCTGATACCATGTTAGAATGAAGCTCAACGAGCTATGGTGAATCCATTAGAGACGAACCCTAGAAGGTTCGAGAGAGAAGAAACAAAGAAATGAAAATTGGAATAACTGTCTAAACCTTTATTTCTCAACTTGTTTAGTATTTATATTTACAGGAAAAACATGAGATAAATGAAAGAAAAAAATATTACACTGATAAGATGCATTGAATATAAAAGAATAAGGAATAAAGGTGACTGGGTCGGGTCATAGTATTGGGCCAGTTGTAAGTGCAGCAGACTGGGCTCTAACATACTAAGAATAATATGATAAGTTTAAAATTAAATTGTTTCTAAATATAAAAAGTTATCATTCTTTTTGAGACAAATTATCACTAATAAGAAAAATATTTCACATAAATTGGGACAAGAAATTAATAGGTTAGAGTTAGTTTCAAAAAGGACAGCAAGCAATAATGTAATATACTTTACCCTAACTAGTTCGCAAGCTCGTGCATTAAAGATAATTACATGTTAAATTAATTTCGAATATTCTTCCTGAAAAGTAATGTTAACTACTACAACCTAGAGAGTACTGTCACACCTCCTTTCACCCGGTAAGGATAATAAGGTAATTTTTCCAATTAAAGGGACATTATTCGATTTTTGGGATTTATTTTATTTAGAGTCGCCACCCAGATTTTTTACGGTGTTCCGGGACACCATTTGTTTATTAGAAATCCCAAAATCGAGGAATTTTGACTTTGTTAAATTGTCGGCGAAACAGAAATCTGGGTAAGGAATTATGTTAACCCGGGAGAAGGTGTTAGGCATTCCCGAGTTTCGTGGTTCTAGCACGGTCGCTTAATGATTAAACTTGGCCTAAATTTTTTAATTACTTCTTTTGCATTTTTATCTTTTTACCACTTTATTAATCACTTGTATTTAAAGAGTTCTTTTGAGACGGGTCACGTACGCGTAAACCCGTTGAGTTTGAGATGCATCTAAAATCATGTCATGCGGACGTGCATATAATTCTCGACATTGAATTAAAGAGATAAGTAAAGTTGCGCAAGCGCGTATTTTATTTTGTTGTAAAAAAGAAACCGAAATCACGTCACGCGGGCGTGTACATAATTTTGATAATTTTTAGAAATCCGTTCCTATAAGTGTCTCTACTACTGTTCGTTTTAGTCTTTTATTTGTGTTACGTAAACGTATACACAATTTGAGAAAAAAGAGTTATTTTGAATTGTTTTCGTTCAAAGTTATGCAAACATATACTTTGATTATTAAAATTCTAAGTGTAGTACCTTAAATTTATTTGAAAATCGACGCTTAAATTATGTCACGCCTACGTGTACACAATCGCAATATTATATTGAAAGCGCCTAAAATTATTCTAGGATGTTCATGAGTTATTTATTAATCTATTTCAAGATTTGTTATGAGATGATTGATTATGGAAACGTAGGCATGCCCGTAGCCTTATTGGCATTTGGTCCTGCTACAAATTTATTAAAGAAGGGGCCTTACAGTTAATTTCCTAATACAAATCTTGAACTTCAATTCATTAATAATGTCCAACACTTGTTCCATCCTATCCAAATTAGATTATAAACAATGGTCCATTAATCTTAGAATCCAAATCTAAATCAATCCCTGCCCAAATTGTCATAAAAGTCCAATCCTTCTATTATTATTATTTTTTTCAAGCAAACACGTAACCCCTATTTTCTAGTCATGTATAGTATGCTATTGATCAAACCAAAAAAAAGAACTAAAGAACCAAATATCAAATAAAGGAAGAAATTATTTAAGGAACTCAAACCCTACACAAAAAATGAGCAAAATGAGCAAGATCCAACACAGAAGTGCTAACAACATCATCACATAAGCAGTAGGCAAAAATAAGAGAAAACCAAACAATTCAAACATCAATGACACAAGATCTAGAAATTGAAAGAAGAAGAGAGTTAATATGTGACCTTTAATAAATGACTGTTTCAATGGGTTAGAACATCAGAATAGTCTCTAATGAAGAAAATGATGTCCAAAGCTAGAACATAACCTAAACCTCTGACCGGGAACTTCAATCGGAACTTCGACAACCTCGGACATTAACCTCAACTCGAAAATGATGTTGTTATAGGGTTGTTTCGTGGTGTTGTGCGAAGCTGATTTTTGCAGTGTTTGGGGTGTTTTTGGGGTGTTATGGAGCTGTTTTTCAGCAGTTACGCAGCTAGTTTCGCTGCATTTCAGGGCAGATTTTCAGCTGCGTTTGTTTGGGTGGATTTGGAACGATTTTCAAAGTTGGTTAGGAAGTGTTTTTGAGCTGGTTTTGCTCGCGTTTAGAGGGTGATATTAGCTGCGTTTTTGAGTTTTTTCAGGTGATTTATGGAAGGTTTTGAAGCTGATTTTCAGTTGGTAAAAAATGGTTTCGGAAGTAAAAACGGAGAAAATGAAGATAGCTTCTCTAACTTTCCCCATTTTCTGTTTGTGTTCGTCCCCAAGATGAGAGCTTTTTTTTTTTTTTTACTTTTGTGGCTGATCGTTCTCTCTTCTAAAAGAGAGTAACGATGGAGATGATTTTTTCAGAGGGTGTGCGGCTAACTTAGGGTGTGTAGCCGTTTTCTTTAGGGATATTAGGTCTTAATTATATAAATGAGGGGATTAGGGTTGTAATGTGGAGAATTTGGTTGTGCCTCAGATTTTGGCCTCTGAAATTGGGCCAATTTGAAACAAGGGCACATTTTATCTTTAAAAAATAGTCAATCTTACTACTAATTAAAATTCTTTTATCAAAATAGCCTAATTAACATTTTAACTAATTAAACAAACTAATTGATTAAGCTAATGTATATTTTTGTGATTTTTATATATTAATCTAACAATTAAAGAGTAATTAATTCCTAAAAATACAAATTAAACCTAAGATGACATGAAATGAAAATGTGACAACATTTTATGATTTTTCTATAATTTTGAAGTATTAAACATGCATGACATGCAACTAAATAAAGAAAAGTTCCTAAAATTCATTAAAAGTTATTTTTTGATTATTTTTAAAAGTAATTTTCATGCGGGGCAAAGATTGGGTGTTGACAGTTGCCCCTCTTTGCTCGAGAACATAAAGAGTTTTCGGGCAAAGATAAAGTGAACAACCACGAGCAATTTTTTCCTATTTGGTACTCCATTTGGAAGTATTTTGAAAAAGTTTTGACCGAACCTTGCTTCGTAGGTTGCCTACATATCCTTGGCTATAAAGGAATCAAGTCAGTGTAGTTCTGAAAGTTTTGGAATGATGAGTTCGAGAGTCGAACGAGGTTCCATCCGAGGCTCCGGTTCATGGTCCTGCTATTACATCAAAATCCAAATGAAAAAGACTAACTAAGCCTATCAGCTACGAGTTACAAGATTCCTATCTACGGGCCTTCTGAAGCTTGATCTTGCGTCTTGGCTGCTTCTTTATACAGACTCCGATCTGAATCTTGATGCTTGTTCGTTGTAGGTGTTGGTTAAATCTTCTTCAGCTTTTCGAATCAAGGCAGGATATAGAGAACGGATGACTTCAATCTCGTTCTGAATAGTCCAAGTCTTTCCCGCTTCTGCACTTTGGGGTTCAGCTCTTTTCTTTTTCTTCTTTTCTTTTATTCTGAATTGAGACATCTTCTTTTTGTCGTCTCGAATTCATTGTCCTAAAAATGCAATCTGCACAAAATCAAAAAGCAAACAAATGAAATTTTCTGCCCCAGTTTTCACTAGGAAAATTTCGTGAGTTATTGTAAGGAAATCTATACTACTTTATTATTAAAAGCGGTGAAAAGCCGGGAGAAGTTCACCTGGAGTTATTGTAGACTAGGGAGTGTATACCATATGCCCAATGTAAAATTAACTAGGGGTTGGAGACCCTATGTTGGAAGAGATCGACAGGTTATGCTGTCGTCGAGAAAAGATCACCAGGTTATGCTGGTGTCTGGGGGCAAAGAGATTACTGGGTTATGCCAGTGTCAAGGAATGATCAACAGGTTATGTTGTTGTCTGAAAAGATCACCAGGTTATGCCGGTGTATGGAAAGGTCAACAGGTTATGATGTTACCTGGAGAAAAGAGATCACTAGGTTATGCCAGTGTCAGGAAGTGATTAACAGGTTATGATGTTGTCCGAAAAGATCACCAGGTTATGCCAGTGTCTGGAAAGGTCAACAGGTTATGTTGTTGCCTGGAAAAGGAGATCACTAGGTTATGCTAGTGTCAGGAAATGTTCAACATGTTATGTTGTTGTCAGGAAATATCACCAGGTTATGCCGGTGTCTGGAAGGTCAACAGGTTATGCTATTGCCTGGGGAAAAGAGATCACTGGGTTATGCTAGTGTCAAGAGATGATCGACAGGTTATACTGTTGTCAGAAAGATCACCAGGTTATGCCGGTGTCTGCTAGGGAGTGGGACCCTATGTTGGAAGAATCATCGGGTTATGCCGGCATCAACTAGGGAGTGGAGACCCTATGTTGGCATCAACTAAGGAATGTAATATCCTATGTTGGCATCGAGTTATGTCGGCATCAGGTTATGCTGGCATCAACTAGGTAATGGAGGCCCTATGTTGGCATCAACTAAGGAATAGAATATCCTATGTTGGCATCGAATTATGTCGGCATCAGGTTATGCTGGCATCAACTAGGGAATGGAGACTCTATATTGGCATCAACTAAGGAATGGAATATCCTATGTTGGCATCGAGTTATGTCGGCATCAGGTTATGCTGGCATCAACTAGGGAGTGGAGACCCTATGTTTGCATCAACTAAGAATGGAATATCCTATGTTGGAAAATAAAATCAACTAGGGATTGTATACCCTATGTTGGAAAAAGAAATCAATCAGGGAATTTATACCCTTAATTGGAAAGAAATCATCAATCAAGGAATGTATACCCTTAATTGGCATCGACTAGGGAACGTGTACCCCCATGTTGGGAAAAGAAATCAATCAGGGAATGTATACCCTTAATTGGAAAGAAATCATCAATCAGGGAATGTATACCCTTAATTGGCATCGACTAGGGAGTGTATACCCCCATGTTGGGAAAAGAAAACAATCAGAGAATGTATACCCTTAATTAGAAAAGAAATCATCAATCAAGGAATGTATACCCTTAATTGGCATCGACTAGGGAGTGTATACCCCCATGTCGGGAAAAGAAATCAAGCAGGGAATGTATACCCTTAATTGGAAAAGAAATCATCAATCAGGGAATGTATACCCTTAATCGGCATCGACTAAGGAGTGTATACACCCATGTCGGGAAAAGAAATCAATCAGGGAATGTGTACCCTTAATTGGAAAGATATCATCAATCAGGGAATGTATACCCTTAATTGGCATCGACTAGGGAGCGTGTACCCCCATGTCGGGAAAAGAAATCAATCAGGGAATGTATACCCTTAATTGGCATCGACTAGGGAGCGTGTACCCCCATGTCGGGAAAAGAAATCAATCAGGGAATGTATACCCTTAATTGGCATCGACTAGGGAGCGTGTACCCCCATGTCAGGAAAAGAAATCAATCAGGGAATGTATACTCTTGATTGGAAAACAATCATCAATCAGGGAATGTATACCCTTAATTGGTATCGACTAGGGAGCGTGTACCCCCATGTCGATCAATCAGGGAATGTATACCCTTAATTGGCATCGACGGAAAAGAAATCATCAATCAGGGAATGTATAACCTTAATTGGCATCGACTAGGGAGTGTGTACCCTGCGTCGGGAAAAGAAAACATCAACTGGGGGTTGTATACCGTATGCTGGAAAAGAAATCATCAGCTAGGGGTTGTATACCATATGCCGGCATCAACTAGGGAGTGTATACCATGCGTTGGAAAAGGTGTAGCTAGGGTTTGGAGACTTTATACCACTTCAGGTTTAGGATGATTTCAACCTTATTATTCTTCTTTTTCTTTTCATTTTGAGTAAATGTGGGAAAGGATTTTTGGAGAAACTTCCCTTTTGGAGTTATTGCTGCGGAGCTGCTTCTAGCTCTTGCGCCCTTTCTTTGGTTACGCTTGCCTTTGCAAGGTTGCTTACACCTATTTTTTTCAATCAAAGAACAATTTGTTAGTTTGAAACGGTGGTTGGTTTTGCGGCCTTGATTTTCAACAGTTTGATCTCAGTTCTTATGACGAAGATCTCGACTATTTGCTTGCTTGCTGGGAATTGGATTTCATTTCTAACCCCGAGGATCCTGGTTTTCTAGCTTTTACCACGGCTATCGGTCACGTGGTACCCAAGATTTGACTTTATTTTGCCTTTGTAGGCTTTTCACTTGCTTTTTCTTTTGGATTTCCGGAGTATCGGAGAAGTTTTGGCCCCTCAAATTCTGCTGCAACGGTTAGTCGCGCGGGACTTAACCTTTTCCAATTTATTTTGCCTCAATCGGCTTTTCATTTCTGATTTTCCTCCAAGTTTAACTTTAAAGAATTTGGAATATTTCGGCGTTTCAAACCTTGCCGAGATGGTTAGCTACGTGAGACTCAACCTTTCAGTTCATTCACCTTTATAGGAACTTCAATTTGATTTTCTCCTTTCAAGGGTTTTTGAGTTTGAAGCATCGGCCGCTATGACCAGTCGAGATAGACTCAATGCCCCTGACGAGGCTGGGTGCCTTTTTCATATTAGCCCGTGTCAAATGAGAGCCCTGTAAATCAGTCTTGCCATCCTTTCTTTGCCTTAGTTTAGGAACAAAGTTAGACCAAAAGGGATTCAAAAGAAAAATAAATGACAGAATGGACAATGAATTTAAACAAGAGGTGTCCCTTTCGGGGAAAGGAAAGAAGGACTTATCTGGAGTGCATGTGGACTTCAATGAACATGACATGCCTTTTGGACTAGATGCCTGATCCGTGTAAACCGTCCGACTCTCAGAAATTCATCACAACTATTACCTCAAGATTGAGAAACCTTGCCCCAGACCGTGTCCATGTCAGTGACCCATTATTCTTTTCGGTCAGTGGTTCCCTTTGCGGGTTTTCACCGACTGACCTCTCTCGTTTCTCTTCTCACCATCATCTTGTAGCGCTCTTTGCGAGTTTTCACTAACAAGACTCTCTCATTTTCAATTTCTTTGCTTATCGTCGCCTCACGGTGCCCGTGTGAGTTTTCACCGATAAGACTCTCTTATTTTGCTTCTCTCATTTGGCTGCATCGGATCCAAGTAACTGTATTCTCCAATTTTGGACATGTTTGCCGATTGATCGGAAGGACTTGAACAAGATTTGGGGTAAAAAGAATTTGGATTGGATTACAACTTTGGAACCTTTCAGGTCAAACCATCACCGAACTATTATAACATTTGCCCCAGTTTCACTTTTGAGGAAATTTGGATTTTTATTTTGGTGTGACTGAACCCCAGGGAGAGGATGCCTACGTATCCTTTCGGAATCAAGTCAGACGTAGTTCAGGGAACTTTTGACTTTGTTTTTTTATTTTTGTCATGTTTTCCCTCTGTTTTGTTTTATTTTCTCTTTCTTTTGCGTTCCTTGTTCTCTTTTTTTTCTTTTCTTTTTTCTTTCTTTTTCATTCTTTTTTTTCTCATTTTTCAACTCTTTTTTTTCAAATAATACTTTCGGGTTCCAAAGAGGGTAATCAAAGAAGAGTAACCGGCTCAAAGGGTTTGCAAAAGGGTTAATAGTGTTTGGGTAGCGAGAATGAAAGCCTTCGTCATCCCAACCAAAGAACATTTGAAAATATATGTAGGATCAAACATAGTACCTTTTGACTGCACCTGCGTTGATAGTTATTTCAGGGACTTTTCTTTTCGAGCCCCAAGTACAACGCACTCTTTCGGCAGTACTTTGGTTGCAATGCATGGACCTTTCCAATCTGAACCAATTTTCCTTTGGCAGTTCCGATTCATTGTTTTATTTCCTTGACCTAACTTCATTTACATTCTGATTCTTGATTCATTATTTCGAAGTCTGACAGCGTTTTAGGATCTTTTGACTGAACCTGCGTTGACAGTTGTTTCAGGGACATTTTCTTTGATGTATCCCAAGTACAAACGCACTCTTTTGGCAGTATTCTTGTAGTAATGATGGACTTTTCCAATATGAACCAATTTTACTTTGGATGTTCCGATTCATGGTTTTATTTCCTTAATCCAACTTCATTTGCATTCTGATTCTTGATTCATTATTTTGAGGTCTGTCTGCATTTTAGGATATTGGCATGAAGTCCGCAAGAATGTCATGTTATTGAAATCTGCATTTAACAGAATTAAAAGTAGATTAAGAAAAGAGACAAGATTAAGAGACATTCTTGGAAAATGAAATATTAATTCCATTTGACTTTTTTTTTTTTTTTTTTTTGAAGTTTAAAGATAGAAGGGTTTACATCAGAAAGTAAGAAAATAAAGTAAAACATCTGGATCACACCCTGAGATAATTCGGATGCAGAAAGGATAGCAAGACTGGCTACCGAGACTCCCATCTGATAGGGGGAACTTTCAGGCTTGGCAACCGTTTTTCAGCTTTTCTTCTGTCTCGGCAATGGCTGCAATGGCCTTCAGTGCCGGATCAAATTCTTCATCTTTACCAATCATTCCGACTACCGGCCCAGTGTGAGCAGGCAGGGGATCGTTCATCATATTAGGGTCTTCTTCATCCCTAAACACTATTGTTTGGACCTCGATGAGGTCTTCCACTGCTCTTTTTAGAGTCCAACAATCATCAGTGTCATGCCCCACTGCTCCTGAGTGGTATTCACATCTAGCATTAGCTCGGTGCAAGGGGGACTCGGGGTTCGGCCAGTTTGGGGCCATTGGCTGCAACAGACCTATCCTGACCAACTTTTGGAACATGCTTGAGTATGATTCACCAATAGGGGTGAACTGATTCTTTTTGAAAGGCTCTCTTGGGTGAGGATTGTATTGGAAAACATTTGATTAGAGATTATATGGAGCTTGGTAAGGATGGACATTTTTGGGAAGTGGAGCTCATTTTTGGGTATAATGTTGTGGTCGGGGATGAGACTGAGCGTTTATTACTGCATAGGGGAGGAGGGACATAGCATAGACTGCTTCCTGATGAGGATAATAGTGATGTGAAGCTCTTGGAAATGGGCCTGGATATTCCCGAGGTCGTCAAGAATTCCTAAGGCCTGAAGCCATCATGGCTCCCTCTTCTCTCCCGTTTCTGTTCATCAAACCCTCTGAACCATTCTGAACGGCCTGTGATGTGGCCTTAAAAGCATATTGACTCAAGATTCGGCCCGTTTTCAAACCAATTTTGACCATCTCCCCAATTTTGATAGCTTCAGTGAACGGTCTACCCATAGCAGACATCATGTTCTGGAAGTAGTCCGCCTCTTGGGCACGTAGGAAGACTGTAACCATTTCTGCTTCGTCCATTGGAGGCTTTACCTAGGCGGCTTGCTCGCGCCATTTGACAGCATATTCGCGGAAGATTTACGTAGTTATCATTTTCAAATTGGACAAAGAGTTCCTGTCAGGTGCGATGTCCACATTATACTGGAACTGGCGGACAAAGACTCGGGCCAAATCGTCCCACATATGCCAATGGGAAATTTCTTGATCCATATATCATTCAGCAGCGATTCCGATGAGGCTTTCTTCGAAGTAGGCCATTAGCAACTCCTCTTTTCCATCAACATCCCTCAGCTGGTTACAATACCGTTTCAAGTGAGCTATCGGGTCTCCATGCCCGTCATATTTTCCAAACTCTGGCATTTTGAAACCAACCGGCAGGTGAACATGTGGAAACATGCACAAATCGGAGTAGGAGAGACTCTTCTGACCACTCAAACCATGTATGTTCTTTCAGCTTTGCTCTAAGCTTCTCATCTTCCGAGCCATTTCTTCCTACTCGGGGTTTCTCATTGTTATTTCCTGACCCATGGGAGACTCATATTGCGGGTGTTGAGGGTAATAGTTTGGCTTGGGCACTGTTGGATGTGCCGTAGTGGAGACTGGTGGTGCAACGAACATTGCTGGTTGTGCCCTTGAATCCGACGCCTGGGGATGGTCCACAGAAGGCATTTCAGGGCCATTAGGCGGCATTAGAGGGTGCCCACATGGGAAGAGTGGACTGAGCACGAGGGTGTTTGCAAGCCCATCTGAACCGAAAATCAGCTCAGGAAAACCAGGAATTACACTTGGCAGTTCCCTGCCGTTTAGACCAGGCGTCCCACATTTCCAACATGCAGCGACGCAACATTCTATTTTCTTCACCAGTTGCTGATTCCAGCTGCGGAATAGCCGATGCCAGGCTATCCTCAGGACTGATGATTGGCAAATTGCTTGCGGAGGCCATTTTTACCTTTGGATCTTGTGAGAGAAGGAGGCTAGACTACCAACAAAACCAACCACCAAAACCTTTCTAATTTGCACACACAACAACCAGGTTAGTTTGAGACATTTAGCAAATAGGGAATCGCATATTGGGGATGCAATGCACCTAACAGTTAAACGTTTCTACCATGTGTTTGAACGGTTGCGTGTTTCATCCCGACATTTAAATGTCCCTTTCAAATTTCATCTCTCCCTCTTCTCCCTTGTTTTTCATATCTCGATTTCTTTTCCTTTCTTTTTTCGTTATTTCGCTCTTTGTTTTTCTCAGTTATTTCGTCACTCTTTTTGTTCACTTTCTTTTCACTCTTTTCTTTATTTTTCGCTCAAATTATTTTTATTTTTTTCTTATTTATTTTTCACTCAATTTGTTTATGGCTATGATCGAATCCGATGGGGATTGCCTACGTATCATGACGCCGCATGAATCAGATCTTGCGTAGTTCGGGAAGATTGAGAATGGAGTAAACAAAGCTAACTTTTTTTTTTGAATTTTGTTTATTTTATTTTTTGAATTTTTGAAAGAACGGCTTTAAAAGAAGAAAAAAAAAATATTTTTGGCTCTTTTTTTTTATGATGTTTTGATTGAAATGTTTGAAAGCAAGAAAATATTTTTTTGGACTTTTGATTTTTCCTTCTTTTTTCTCTATTTGGATTTTTGGGGAAACTATTTCAAGATAAAGGAAACCTGTATTTTTTGAATTTTGATTTTTGATTGATTTTGTTTTGAAATTTTTGAGATGAAGACTTCTTAAAAAAAGAAAATATTTTTGGATTTTTGCCTTTTGTTTTTTTTTCTTTTTGGTTTATGGGCAAAATATTTTTAAAAATGGTGGATTTTTTTAATAAAAGACCTCTAAAAATTCTTTTGTCTTTTGTTTTGAACTTTAGGAATTTCAAAAGTAAGAAGAAAATATTTTTGTTGAATTTTCAATCGTTTTGTCATCTTTTTTTTTTTCTTTTAAGAATAAAGAAAATATTTTTGAATTTCGAATGTTGCCTCTACATTTTCAAAAGAGGGATTTATAAAGAAAGACAAAGATTTTTTTTTTAGATTTTTGTTTTCTAACTTTTTTGTTTCTTTTAGAAAAATATTTCTGAAGAAGGGAAAAACATTTTCTTGGATTTTGATTGATTATTTTACCTAGTTTTATTTTGTTTTTGAATGAAAGACTTCAAAAAGGAAGGAAAATATTTTTGGATCTTTTCTTCTTAAAATCTCTTCTTTTTTTCTTCAGGAGGGAATTAAAGGAAAATATTTTTGGATTTTTAAAAATTGGGGTCTCAAAGAATGACTTACCATTAAAGGAAAGTAAAGGAAAATATTTTTGGATTTTTGAAAATTGGGGTCGGGACCGATGAGGTTTGCCTACGTATATCACATCCGATGAGAATTAGACCCGCGTAGTTCAGCCAATTTCGACCTAACTAAGAAAAAATGATTTTGACTCATTTTCACTTATTTTGAAATTCTTTTTCTCCTCATTTTCAATTATTTTGAAATTCCTTTTTTTTCGAAAAATTTTGGCAGAGTTTCGGGGTATCTTTTCCAAATATCAGGGGTTTTCAAAACTGGTAAATTTTTAATCTCCCTCACTCTTGGTTTTTCTTTCTTTCTTTAGCCGGTCAACAAACAAACCGAGACAAATAATGCACATATAGCCAGTAGGATGCATCAAGATGGTATTTTGTTTCGGGTACACCTGTTCTTGACGAACCCAACCCCTGTGTTGAGTCCCCTAAGTCAAAATGCACGTGATGCAAATAAACGGTCCTACTAGGGATCCGGCATGAGGTTTTGTCATTCTAGGTTTAAACCTGGGGTTTTTGTTCTAGACCTGGATTACCCGAGCGGAAAACTCAAGTTGGGGTAGGAGCGACGTACCGGTAGCACGAAAGGCTATCCGGCCTAATGGCTAGTCCATCCCCGTATTTCTTACTTGGTATGAACTCTAACAGAAAGGCGGGTGTAACGACCCGACCGGTCGTTTTAGGAATTTAAGCTCCGTTTGGTGATGTAAGGTCATAAACAGGTCCACATTGTGCATATCGACATGTGTGCGTGGTTAGATTCAGTTGCCGGATAATCCGGAGTCGAATTAGGGGAGAATTTTTCAAATTTTGAAGCTTAAGTGAAGGAAGTTGACCGGAGGTTTGACTTTGAGTAAACGACCTCGGAATGAGTTTTGGTTAACGCCAACAACTTTGTATGATGATTTTGGACTTAGGCGTGCGTCCGGAATTGGATTTGGAGGTCAGTAGAGCAAATTGAGGTCATTTGGCGGAAGTTAGAATTTTGGCGATTCCGGCCGATAGGTGAAAATTTGATATCTGGCTCGGAATGAAATTTCGGGAGTGGTTGTAAGACCATTGTGTCATTTGGGACTTGTCTGCAAATTTTCACGTCGTTACGGGTTGATTTGATAGGTTTCGGCACGAGTTTGGATATTTGAGGTTTTGAAAGTTATAAGTTTGATTTTTGGTTTGATTCGGTGATTCGGGCATTGTTTTGGGTGTTCCGAGGGTCCGACCTAGTTCGTGTGATGATATGTGACCTATTGGTGTAATTGGTTAAGGTCCCGAGGGGCTCGGGATGATTTAAGATGGTTAGCGGGAAGTTTAAAGTTTGGAAAAGGCAGTTGGTGCTGTTGTTCTGATGTGGCCGCACCTGCGGATGGGGAACCGCAGGTGCGAGCTTCGCAGGTGCGAAAATAGTGCGCATGTGCGAGTTGGGGTGGACTGGGCAGCCTTCGCAGGTGCGGATCTTTGGGGCGCAGGTGCGGTCCCCGCAGGAGCGATCATTGGGCGCAGGTGCGGTTAGAGTTTCGCACCTGCGATCGCGCAAGTGCGGTTAAGCTGGTCGCAGGTGCGGAAGTCCTGGAAGATTAATATAAACGAGGGTTAGCCATTTTCTTCATATCTTGAACTTTGGACTTCGGATTTGAGAGCGATTTTTGGGGATTTTCAAGATAATCGAATGGGTAAGTGTTCTTCCACCATAATTAATTATATCTCATGAATTAGTTCTTGTTTTCATCATTTAATTCGTGTTTTAGGTTAAAGAAACTTGGGTTTTTGAAAGAAATTTTCTAAATTAAAAATTCATGATTTGAATGACCAAATGACATCGGATTTGGATAAATTTAGTATGGGGGAACTCGTATCGGAACGGGTAATCGAATTTTGTAAAATTTGTCGGGTTCCGAGGTGCGGGCCCGGGGGTCGACTTTTGGGTCGATTTTTATAAATTAGTAAAGATTGAAACTTTATCGTTTTGAATAGTACCTTATATGTTTTATGTGCATTTTGAAGTTGTTTTAGTTGATTTGAGCCGTCCGGAGGTCTTCCCGCCCGAGAAGTCCATTCTCGAGTATCGGTTGTCGTCTTTGAGGTAAGTATCTTGCCTAGCCTTGTGTGAGGGAACTACCCCTTAGGATTTGAGTCTTCCATGTTGGTTGTAGCCCGTGTACGCGAGGTGACGAGTGTGTACTCGGACTTATTTGCAATTAGGTTGGCCTTTTAGGATTCCTAGGTTCCTATATCTCCTGCGTATAAAGTGGTAACTGTTATGGTTGAGTTTCCTGGTTGCCAGTTTCATCTTCTCCTGTTTGAATTAGATTTTCTTGCTTTCGACTTCCCCTCTTGCTGATTATTTGATCTTGATTGACTTAACTGAATATCTCCCTTCCTTACCGTATACTATATTTTCTTCACAAGCTGCCTAATTAATTAGAATTAGTATCATCTAGACATATAATTGTTACCAGGAATTGGAATATATATATATAGGATTGGTGTCAAGCATGCTCTTGAGTCGTACATGATGATTACATGATTTGCCTTAATAAAACTCAGGTATAGTTGACCATCACCCATATTGGCGGTATTCCCTTGGTACCTCCTATTGTTGAATATTTGCTTAAGTTGAGATCATTCCGTGAAGTAAATTATTAGGCGAGATTGGTTATAGTTGTTTTCTCTTGCCGGGATAATTGGTTCCCTATCTATTGATTTAAATATTGTGAACCGTCGCTATAATTGTTATGTTTTCCCCTCGTTACATCGCTTCCTTGTGCTTGGGTTTCCCTTCAGTGGTTACTTTTCATGAGTGAGTTTCTGTCACTATTATGGTTTAAGTTCTCGTGTTGAACTGCTCGTCGTACTCTGCATTTTTGCCTTGTTGTTTGTGCTGTGCTCTGGTTGCTTTCTCTCTGCTGCGCTGCATTGCATATTTACAGTAGGACTGCGGGCCAAGACTTGTGATCTTTCCCCTGTACTGCATAGCATATTTACAGTGGGACTGCGGGCCGAGACATGTGATCTTTCCCCTGTATTTCATAGCATATTTACAGTGGGACTGCATGCTGAGACCTGTGATCTTTCCCCTGCACTTCATTGCATATTTACAGTGGGACTGCGGGCTGAGACCTGTGAACTTTTTCCTGTACTGCATAGCATATTTACAGTGGGACTGCGGGCCGAGACCTGTGATCTTTCCCCTGTATTTCATAGCATATTTACAGTGGGACTGCGGGCCGAGACCTGTGATCTTTCCCCTGTATTTCATAGCATATTTACAGTGGGACTGCGAGCTGAGACATGTGATCTTTCCCCTGCACTTCATTGCATATTTACAGTGGGACTGCGGGCTGAGACCTGTGATCTTTTCCCTGTATTTCATTGCATATTTACAGTGGGACTGCGGGCTGAGACCTGTGATATTTCCCCTATATTTCATTGCATATTTACAATGGGACTGCAGGCTGAGACCTGTGATCTTTCCCCTGTATTTCGTAGCATATTTACAACCCCTGTATTTCATAGCATATTTACAGTGGGACTGCGGGCTGAGACCTGTGATCTTTCCTCTGTACTGCATTGCATTGCATATTTACATTGGGACTGCGGGCCGAGACCTGAGATCTTTCTCTCTGCACTGCGTTTTGACAAGTATACATATATACACATATACATATATTGAAATGTATAGCTGAAAGGCAATTATCTCTAAGAAAATTTATGTTCGAAGGACTTCTATTTTTAAAGTATATTTAAAAAGTAATTGTCTTGCGGGAAAATGATATTTGAATGAGCAGTATTTGGGAAAACATATCTGAACAAATGATATTTGAAAAGCAGTATTTTAAAAAGTATATTTGAACATTTCATATTTTTAAGGAACTATGCTTAAAGGTTTCCTCTTTACAAATATATATATATATATATATATATATATATATTCATAAAAAATTTGTTCAAGGAAGAATTACCTTCCCTATTTTCAAATCAATTATCATCTTAAGGTTTTCAATATAAAAATCACGATTTAAAGGTTTTCACTCAAACTTTTGATAGCTTTACTGAGTTTATTGGCTAAGGCCTGACGTGAATAAATTGATGCAGTGCTGAGTTGCCAGCGCTCTATCGGGTTATGATTTCCGACATTTGACTTGCGTTCCTTCTATTCTCTTTGCGCATATTTAATTATACGGTTCGTTGACTGTAATTGTTGAATACATTTCCGTATTACCCTATCGCACTGTTAACTTTATCGAAAAATCTTTAGATAAAATATTATGTTTTCACCACTATTATAAATATGTCTTTTCACTTATTAGACCAGTGGGTGTCTGGACTAGTCCTTGTCACTACTTCATCGATGTTAGTCTTGATACTTATTGGGCACCGCTGTGGTGTGCTCATACTACTCTTCTGTGCATTTTTGTTTTGCACAGATCCAGGTATTGATTGTTGCTAGCTGTGTGGGTCTTTGCTGAGGAGACTCAAGGTGGACCTATTGCTGCGTTCGCAGGCTTCAGAGTCACCTTCTTGTATTCAATTGTACTTATTATTTCTATATAGTTGTACTTAGATTCTTGTCAGAAGGATTCGTAGAGCTTATGACTTGTATTTACCGGGTTTTGGGAAATTGTAACTTCTGTCAAGATTTCATATCGAGACTGTTATATTTCCTTTATTATTATTGTTGTTCAATAAAACATTAGGCTTACCTAGTCCCTAAGACTAGGTGCCATCACGATACCTAACAGAGGGAATTTGGGTCGTGACAGCGGGCCACGCGAACGTGTGCACCAATTTTAGAAGACTCAGAAGGGAGGCATAAGAAGGTAGTTTAAATGCAGTTCAAATAAATATCAAAGCGGTAAATAAATAATAATTAGCACATTGAGCGCACAAAATACAGTAATATCACAATTAATAAAGCCAAGTAAAATCACATTAATAAGCTCGAATTCTTGAACCCTGAACCAGAGATTCTGGGTTCAATCCCCAGCAGAGTCGTCAGAGCTGTCACACCTCCTTTTCACCCGGTAAGGATAATAAGAGAATTTTTCCAATTAAAGTGACATTATTCGATTTTTGGGATTTATTTTATTCAGAGTCGCCACCCGGATTTTTTACGGTGTTCCGGGACACCATTTGCTTATTAGAAATCCCAAAATCGAGGAATTTTGACTCTGTTAAATTGTCTGCGAACCAGAAATTCGGGTAAGGAATTATGTTAACCTGGGAGAAGGTGTTAGGCATTCCCGAGTTCCGTGGTTCTAGCACGGTCGCTTAATGATTAAACTTGGCCTAAATTGTTTAATTACTTCTTTTGCAATTTTTTTTCTTTTTACCGCTTTATTAATCACTTGTATTTAAAGAGTTCTTTTGAGACGGGTCACGTATGCGTAAACACGTTGAGTTTGAGATGCATCTAAAATCATGTCACGCGGACGTGTACATAATTCTCGATATTGAATTAAAGAGATAAGTAAAGTTGCGCAAGCGCGTATTTTATTTTGTTGTCAAAAAGAAACCGAAATCACGTCACGCGGGCGTGTACGTGATTTCGATAAATTTTAGAAATCCATTCCTAAAGTGTCTCTACTAGTGTTCGTTTTAGTCTTTTATTTGAGTTACGTAAACGTATACACAATTTGAGAAAAAAAAGTTATTTTCAGTTGTTTTCGTTCAAAGTTATGCAAACATATACTTTGATTATTAAAATTCTAAGTGTAGTACCTTAAATTTATTTGAAAATAGACGCTTAAATTATGTCACGCGTACGTGTACACAATCGCAATATTAGATTGAAAGCGCCTAAAATTATTCTAGGATGTTCATGAGTTATTTATTAATCTATTTCAAATTTATTATGAGGTGATTGATTATGGAAACGTAGGCATGCCCGTAGCCTTATTGGCATTTGGTCCTGCTACAAATTTATTAAAGAAGGGGCCTTACAGTTAATTTCCTAATACAAATCTTGAACTTCAATTCATGAATAAAGTCCAACACTTGTTCCATCCTATCCAAATTAGATTATAAACAATGGTCCATTAATCTTAAAATCCAAATCTAAATCAATCCCTGCCCAAATTGTCATAAAAGTCCAATCCTTCTATTATTATTTTTTTTTTCAAGCAAACACGTAACCCCTATTTTCTAGTCATGTATAGTATGTTATTGATCAAACCAAAAAAAAACTAAAGCACCAAATATCAAATAAAGGAAGAAATTATTTAAGGAACTCAAACCCTACACAAAAAATGAGCAAAATGAGCAAGATCCAACACAGAAGTGCTAACAACATCATCACATAAGCAGTAGGCAAAAATAAGAGAAAACCAAACAATTCAAACATCAATGACACAAGATCTAGAAATTGAAAGAAGAAGAGAGTTAATATGTGACCTTTAATAAATGACTGCTTCAATGGGTTAGAACATCAAAATAGTCTACAATGAAGAAAATGACGTCCAAAGCTAGAACATAACCTAAACCTCTGACCGGGAACTTCAATCGGAACTTCGACAACCTCGGACATTAACCTCCACTCGAAAATGATGTTGTTATAGGGCTGTTTCGTGGTGTTGTGCGAAGCTGATTTTTGCAGTGTTTGGGGTATTTTTGGGGTCAGTTTTTGGGGTGTTATGGAGCTGTTTTTCAGCAGTTACGCAGCTGGTTTCGCTGCATTTCAGGGCAGATTTTCAGCTGCGTTTTTTTGGGTGGATTTGGACTGATTTTCAAAGTTGGTTAGGAAGTGTTTTTGAGCTGGTTTTGCTCGAGTTTAGAGGGTGATATTAGCTGCGTTTTTGAGTTTTTTCAGGTGATTTATGGAAGGTTTTGAAGCTGATTTTCAGTTGGTAAAAAATGGTTTCGGTAGTAAAAATGGAGAAAATTATGATAGCTTCTCTAACTTTCCCCATTTTCTGTTTGTGTTCGTCCCTAAGATGAGAGCTTTTTTTTTTTTTACTTTTGTGGCTGATCGTTCTCTCTTCTGAAAGAGAGTAACGATGGAGATGATTTTTTCAGAGGGTGTGCGGCTAACTTAGGGTGTGTAGCCGTTTTCTTTAGGGAGATTATGTCTTAATTATATAGAGGAGGGGATTACGGTTGTAATGTGGGGAATTTGATTGTGCTTGAGATTTTGGCCTCTGAAATTGGGCCAATTTGAAACAAGGGCACATTTTATCTTTCAAAAATAGACATCTTACTACTATTTAAATTTTTTTTATCAAAACGACCTAATTAACATTTTAACTAATTAAATGTATATTTTTTATGATTTTTATATATTAATCTAATAATTAAAGAGTAATTAATTCCTAAAAATACAAATTAAACCTAAGATGGCATGAAATGAAAATGTGACAATTTTTTATGATTTTTCTATAATTTTAAAGTATTCCTAAAATTCATTAAAAAATATTTTTTAATTATTCTTAAGAGTAATTTTCATGCGGGGTAAAAATGGGATGTTGACAAGTACTATAACACTTTTGAGATTCCTAAAAGACATGATATATGTAGCATCTAGATCAACTCAAAACTGTTATCAGTATTTATTAAGTGCAATCATTTAGCTTAACTTCATTGGCTAATAATGCGGGGTGTATTTTGCTTTAATTGAGTTAGAGACTGCATATAAGAACTAGAAAACACAGGGAAAAAAAGATAAGGGGAATTCACACGTAAGCCAATTTATTTGATACTTATTTAAATGAGTTACAGTTACTTTTAGAATATTACATATAATACAATTTTTTTTTAAATCCACAACATTTCATATTCCTAATATATCTATCTTAGTTAAGTTAATGTATTGACTCCTTAAATTTCTCATTCATTGACTAAATCATGCAATATTCAACATATTTCAAACTTATCACAACACACTATGTTCTCTTAATATCCAATTAGTATTAGCATCCATACGGATGCGCTTACACTAACCATATTAAATATTTAAATTATTTAGACTATATGTGAATAATCTTAAAATTAAAACCTTTTCGATAAATATAGATAATCATTGTATATAAATTAAGAAACACTACATGAAAATGATTAAACATTTCTCAAATCTCCTAGTTATAATTCTAGTTTTTTTTAGTATCTTATTTGGTGTGTTGATATTTTCTATAAAAAAATTCTATTTTAAATTTTCAGTTTCTAAAAGTTTATTTTTCAGTAACAATTATTTTTATAATAATGTAAGTGAAAATATTATCCTTAATTCAAAACTCATTTTAGTCGTCTATCTAAAATTAAAAAAATTCTTTAGTAGTGATTTTCTTTCTAGTATGACTCCATTTTGATATTTGGCATTAATCATGTTAAATATGTGAGTTATTTGAATTATATGTAAATTATCTTAAAATTTGAACCTTGTAGATAATTATAGATAATCATTAGTTATTGATTAAGAAAGACTACATGAAAAAGGATAACGTTTTCTCAAATCTTGTATTGTTTTTTATTTTTGCACCATTCCTATTGGTGTCATTGGAACCTAAAAATAGTCACAAAGCAAAATAATAACTCGTATTAATGAGCTATGGCAAAGCACAAAGGTTAGCACAATATGAACGATTCTTTGATTACAACGTGACTCTTTTACCACGACTTGAATTCTTATTTGGTATGCTATATGTTGTAGAAAAATATTTCTATTTTGAAATTTTAATTTATACAATATTATATATATTTCAATAATGATATCTTTATACTGATGCAAGTGAAGATATTATCCTTAATTTAAATTCACTATAATCGACTATCTAAAAATTTAAATGATTATTTGGCCGGTGAAATTTTATTTCAGTATGACTCCATTTTGAGTTTATCGATATCTCTAGCCACATATTTGAAATTTTGAATACCCTACCACTAAAAATATTGGAATTAGTTACGAACGTCGTCGTTAATCTGTCGCTAAAACACTCGTAGCTAGAAGAATCTTGATAATTCGTTGCTAATCCATCGCTAAATGAGATTAGCGGCTGATTTTTCTATTTAGCTACAGAATTTGCCCGTCGCTAAACCTGATTTTTTAGTAGTGTACATATACAGATTTTTTGTTCTTTGAATAAGTAAATATTAGATTAATTGATTGTTATTATATAACATTGCATATATTGTCTTAAAATTGCCAAGCAGTTTTTTTACGACACCATTCTTGGCTTAACCACAATGCAAACTACTTAAACTACAATTAAATTCAAATTCGAATATCATATCAGTTTGTTTGTAATAGTGACTTTTTTTTTAAAACGACACACAATGTAAATAAAAAAAATATTGAAAGATATCCTTATCTTATAATCTATGTATTTGCGTTGAAAAAAAATTGGAATCGATGAGATCGACTTCCAAATTTTTTACACTCAACAAAGATGAAACAGAAGAAGAAATTCGATATCGTCTCTTATTTCTAGTTTTTAAAATTTTCATACTTTTTTCTATATTTATATTCTATCTTATTTTTATGTCTTTCTTTCTTTTGTTACACAAAATTAATTTATTTCGTAATAAAAGGATGGTTTTTGATAGAAAATATCTACGTAAAAACTTTATTTATATTTTTAGTGTTTGGATTAAATTCTGTCATATGTTTCTTTTGGCTTTATCTTATCAACCTAAATAGGTGCTCACCCAACCACTTTAAATTGAGGATGTGTTATTTATATATAATTCATATATAACAGGTGTGTAATCGTGTGTAATCGGTATGTCATCTATGTATATTAGCTATAAAAAGTAAGCAATAAATCAAGCCGGATATTTATGTAATAATCCATAAGATTCCGGTTTCTTGATTTTATCCATGATATGACTTCTATTATAATTATTTTAAAAACTCTCTACTAAAATTTAAAATATCTTATCGTTTATTTTAAAAATTACATTATAATTTAAAAAATAATCCCATTTCGAAATAATTTGTTTACATTTTAAAAATAATTATTTCATGTCATACCAATTTTTCAAAAATATACTTTCTGTTACACTTGAAAATCGCTATAGAAACTGTCAATTAGAAACCAATATCCCTCTTTTTGAATTCGAGAAAAAAATCTTTCACATAATCTAATGATTCAAAACTAATATTCTTCAATGAAAAAAAAATACTTCGGCCTATATCCTTCAATTTCTAGAAGGTGTTAAATAGAAATTAATGATAGCAATTATATAGCCAAAATTTTGTTATTTGTTTGATGTCCATGTATATAAATTGCCTATTCAAACAAACATATTTCAAAAAGAAAAAAAATAACTTGTGTTGAATATTGACTGATTTTTGTAATGTTTCTTTCTATAGCATGTAGGTTTGCTTCATTATATATGTAAGTAAATTTTTATCAACTTTTAATTTTTTTTTGTTATCTTGATAAATATAGACGTGTACCCTATATATTACATTTATTTTTAAAAAAATTACTTTATTCAAATCTAGGTATAGTGTTTTAAAGAACTACAATTATATGATTCTAAATGTAAAAGATTTTATAGTTATATGGAGTATGTTTTTTTTGGCCAGAGGTGAAGTAGTATTTAAATAATTTGAATTAAGATAGCAAAAGTTCCTGATATGATTGCATATGATAAGTATGATAACATGGTAACAAAAGATAAAATTCTTTTTAGTTTAATTCAAATTTAAAAACTTTAACTATAATTCAAAATGATCCTTTAATATATATATTTGTATTTGACTAACATAGTCAAATATAAAATAAAGTTACCATATATTATTGATATTTATTAGGTTGCCACTTGACTTGACCACAATGTCATCTATATATGGTAACTTTTTAGCTGTAATATATATATATAAATATAGATATAAATTATCTCACCATAACATATTGAGAAATTAACATGTATTTTCTTCTGCAATTCCATGGGAGTGAAAATATTTTCTCTTTGCACTTCAATTTCATCTGCTCGTTTGGGCACTCAGATGAGTCACCCAGAACACTTATTTTTGCAAATAATTGTTGTATCATCCATGGAAGCAGAAATGAGTTACAAATCCAACAAAAAGAAGATGTCCTAATGAATTTGGATTCGGGTCTTCAAAATTATTTTAATCATTTGTCGTTCACCTGCGATGTTATTTTTCTTCCTCTTTTTTCTTTCTTTTATTCGTTATTAAATTCAATTAATTGTTAAATACATAGAAATTGTTAAATACATACATATATATATTCTAAGTACCATAATATACGCATATAATAAATATGAATACATTATTCAAACACATGAATATACATATTTGCAAAATATATTTAAGAGCTCTATTATCTCGATACAAAATAAAAAGCATAGGATTTAAGAGGATTATATATAGTATATATATAGTTTATAGTATTTATACAATTTCTTTAAGTATATTGTGCATTTAGTTAGGTAGAAAGTATATTAATTTATTTATATAGGTTAAACCATTATTTCATACGTAGAATATATCATATATTTTATTGTTCATTAATGAATTTAAATATATACATTATACAACATATTAAAATATATATCTATACCATTATATAAGTAGTATACAATATGCTATCAATTACACGCAATAGTGCAAAACAGAGGTGTTATTACTCGATGAATATATATTACATATTGTGTAATCTCTCATATGCTTTTACATGACAGGTTAAGGACATCTTTTAAGAGATATTCATGTATTTGAGTAGTAGTCAATTTGGTTAAGCTAAGTTTTAGGGATTTAGAGATTTTTTAAGAAATAATTGACTGTATTTTATTTATAGTCTAAAATTTTGGGATCTTCACTGAATGATTTATATATAGAGAGAAAAAATAAACATGAGACTTTTTAAACTGAATATTTATTAATTGTATAAAATATTATATAAAACATAAATTGAATAACAGTTGTAGAAGATGAAATCTACTCTTTAAAAGTTTTTAGTTATGAAACATTCCTAAAAAAAGGAGGGAAGAAAGGAATATAAAAACAATAATGATGAAGCTCAGTGCTAACTCTACAACTGGCGCCCAAGACCCCGGATCAACCCAATTTAATTTGGGCTAGGATGGGTTTGTTCTAGCCCCAAGTTGGGCCTCACACTTTTGACTCGTAATAAATAGTCCTAAATGTTTCTAGGAGATTGGCAGAAATGGCCTCGCAAGGGGCTGGTTAGCGGAAAATCTCCAAAATTGGGTGTTTAAGAAATTGGCCCTAGACCCGCACATAACTCTTCAGAGGTTTGTCTATCGGATTAAATTGTTCATCAAAGTCTACCTTATTGTGATACTTTTGCTTTTCAAGATTTTTCTATTGGATAGGTAGAGTTGATGCTTTTACTACTCTAACTATTTCTTAAGTCATTAATCGCAGTCTAAATGATTGTCTGTGACGATCCGATAGGTCGTTTTGAGTACTAGCTTCATGTGCTATGTTTCGAGATCTCTCATAACTTTATTTGATGATTTATGACTTCTGTGTATAGTCCTTGTCGATTTCCGAAAAGTTTATGTGTGAACATTTAAAGAAAAAATGTGATTTTTGACTTTAAATATAGATAGAGTTGACCATGGTCAATATTTTGGTAAACATTATCAAATAGGTATTTTGACCATTCCGGTAGGTTCATATGATAATTTTTTGACTCGTACGCATGTTTGGTTGGAGTCCCGGGTGACTCGATGCCGTTTCGATGCATTATTTGAAACGTAGGAAAAATGAATTTTTAAAGTTCAAAAGCTTGAGTTTTAATGATCGATTTTTAATATTTGTGTTATTTTGATGATTTGAGCTAGCGAGCGAGTTTGTATGATGTTATTACACTTGTGTGAATGTTTGGATTTGAGCTTGAGGGGCTCGAGTGAGTTTCATATGTGTTATGGAATATTTTTGGAGTGCTAAGAAAATCAGGTGATGGGAGCTTGCAGGTCTCGAAAATGCGATCCTCGCATTTGCGATGTTGGGATCGCATTTGCGAAGGGGGACTGGGAGCATGCAGCTTTGCTTTTGCTAAGAGACTGTCGCTTTTGCGAGCAGTGGGTGGTCGCATTCATGATGTGCGTGTCGCATTTGCGATTGAAGGTTAGGTTGGACGGGCAATTACGAAGGCAGACTCTCTTTTGCGATAGGGGGAAACTCGCAAAAGCAATTGATTTGTCACAATCACCATAACAGAGAGGCTGAGACACTGGTCACATTAGCCATCAGTAGTTCGCTTTTGTGATCGTCGCAATTGCGAACATATGTTCACAATTACGATATCTACAACTGGGTAAATTGTGGGAATTTTAGGACTTAGCTCATTTTACACTATTTTTGAACCCTAGACTCCATAGGGCGATTATAGAGCAATTTCTTCCCAAATGCATAGGTAAGCAACTTCAACTTATTTTCAATCAATTTCAATTACTTTGCATGAATCTCATCATCAAATCTTTGAATTTCAAAGTAGAAATGAGGGGTTCCGGGTAGAATTTATGAATTTTGTAAGTTTGAGATTTAGATCTCGAATTGAGGTCGGATTTCAAAATAAATTACATATCCGGGCTCGGAGGTGATTTGATCTTAATTTCGGACTTTGACCACGTGACCTGGGTTGATTTTTTGTTGCTTTTTCCAGTTTGGTTAAATATTGAACCTTTTTCTTTTATGGGTAGTTTCTAAAGCTTGTTTGAATTGTTTGAACAATATTTGGCTAGATTCAATTTGTTTGGAGGTTTGTTCTAAAGAAAAAGTTGTGATGGATTGTTGATTGTATTCCAGAAAGAGGTAAGTACCTTGGTTAATCTTGATTTCACATAAATAAGGTAGAATCGAGTCTATTATGGGAACTATGTGTTGAGGGCGCCATCTATGCAAGGTGACATGTGTATACGCATTGACCATGGGATAAGCATGCAGGTAGAACTAGCCTTATTTGTACCATGTTATTTTGTGTATTATGCCTTCCATGCTTTAGATAGATTGTTTAATTCTTTGATAACTCTTTTTCATGATATTTCTTATATTGAGGTTATAGTGATTGGGTATTGAGATCGTGATAATTGTTGATTGGTTGTTGGCACTAATTGTTGAGAGATTCTCATATGACGAGTTGCGTTCAAATACTATTGTTGATGTTGAAATTTCTTCCCACCTTGCTTGGTGTTGTGTTGTTGTGATTGCTTAGTGAGGAAGAGTGAAATTTACGAAGGATGTTGTTGTGACTTATTTATATATTGGTATTATTTCTTGAGTGAACGTGTGGATAAATGATAAATCATGAAGGGTGATATTTACAATTCCTTTTATATTATTATGACAGGAAGAGAGTAAAAGCACGAAGGGTGATACCGTAAAATTATATTTATATTATTTTATATGTGAGGATGAGAGTAAAAGCACGAAGGGTGATGTTGTGCACTTGCTTTAATATTATGTGAGGATGAGAGTTAAAGCACGGAGGGTGATTCCGTGCACTTGCCTTTTATATTATTATGCGAGGATGAGAGTAAAAACACGAAAAGTGATGCCGTATAAATTAGTTGATTTCATTGATCTTTTACTTTGATATTTGAAAAGTGGACGTGTCTTGTGTGTTCTTTATTTACTTGGAAAGAGGTGTACTAATTTTTACCTTACTTTATGTTTCTGATTGTTGTCCCTCTCATATGTCTTGATCCTGTTATTATATTTTATTCTTTAATTGTTATTTCATTATTTTTGATATATAACTGCACAGGTTTATCGTAGGTGTCTTATCTTAGCCTCATCACTACCTCGACAAGGTTAGGCTCGACACTTACTAAGGATATTAGATCGGTTGTACTCATACGACACATCTACACTTCTTGTGTAGGTCTGGATATTGGTACTAGTGGAGCCCCGACAGGTGCTTAGCATATACCGAGAAGATGATTCAAGGTAGAGATGCATTTCGGTCACAAGCCTTAAGTTTTAATGTTGCATTTTCTTTCAAAACATTATATGTACTAAACTTTAGAGCGGGTATTTGTGACTCCATATCTTGGGATGGTTTATGTTAGATGTTGGATTTGGTTTTATTGTGTTTATCTTAGAGTTTACTTTATGTTATGTTATTATTCTATTATCAGTATTTTTACCAGTTCTTTCTATTAATCGATTGTGTGTTGGCTTGCCTAGCAAGTGGTGTTAGGCGCCATCACAACCCCGAGTGGTAGGAATTTTGGATCGTGACAAGTTGGTTTCAGAGCTCTAGGTTGCAAATGCTTCTAGGTATGACTACGAGGCCTGACCCGGACCTCAAGAGCTAGAATAACTACTAGAAGAACCTGGTATTGGCGAACCCTGAATTGATGGAGCAGGGTACGAACTCTAAGCTGGGAGTGCACTGAAAGATGACTAAACCCGACGAGTATTGTATGAACCATGACTAGATGTTGCATCACGATGAATCGATCGAGCCATCTTAGCGGGCCTATAAAGACAACCTCTGTTGTGATGTGACGGAACTCCAGATGAGGTACCATTAAAACTACCTGAAACCCGAGGACTCTTGCCCTCATGATCCTCTCTCTCTTAGTAGGAACCAACCACACTGCATGACGAACCAGATCTGTGAACCTCATCTCATAGTAAGTCACTGTCATACCCTCCTAGCCTAGCTTCTCAAACCGCCTACGCAACTCCTCTCTTCGAGTCTATGGGACAAACTTCTCTAAAAAGAGAGTTGAGAACTCACGCCAATAAGTGGTGTTGCACCGTCTAGACTGCCCAACTCATAAGCCTACAACCATCTATAGGCTTCCCTAGTTAGCTGAAATATGGTGAATGCAACCCCACTGGTGTCCAAAAGACCTGCTGTACGAAGAATCCTCCCACACCTATCTATAAAATCCTGAGCATCCTCTGACTCTAACCTACTAAACTTTGGAGGCTTAAGCCACCCAAACTGCTCCAATATTTTCTGCTCCTTATCACTCATAGGCGGTCCAAACTCGGCCCGAGCGACAGGAACTGGCTGGGCTGGTAGTACGCCCCGGTGTCTGGAGTCCCTAAGCTAGCTGCTCTAGAGTACGGGCAACGGGATTCTAGGCACCTCCTCTGGACTGTGAAGTGGGTGGTGTAGCTAGAACCGAAACTGTCTGATCCATGCTCGTACATACAGTCAAAATCTAGGCCACGACCTCTTGAAGGCCTGGGATAACAATGGGCACTGCTGGTGCCTGAGCTGGTCCCATCGGCTCAACAACATCTGGTGCTTGATCCTCAGTTGGAGCAACTAGTGGCTCCACATGTGCTACTCTGGTCGTAGTATGAGCCGCATCTCATCCTCTATTGTGGCCCCAGCCTCTCGCGACCCTAACTGGTGGTCGTCCGCATGATCCGGTCATACGTGTCCTCACCATCTGTGAGAGAATAGAAGAGTTAAGTTTCAAGCTTCGGAAATAAAAAAACCGCACGATAAGAATGCAAGAAGGTGAATTTTCCTAAGAGTTCGGTAGCCTTCAAAGATAAGTACAGACGTCTCCATACCGATCTGCAAGACTCTACTAAACCTGCTCATGACTCGTGAGATCTAAGAAACCTAGTGCTCTCATACCAACTTGTCTCGGCCCAACTCCCATCGGAGCCGCGACGACGCCTAATGATCTCGTCCAATTTCACACCTCAAATCAATGTTATGAAACGGTCGATTGCAATAAAGTACCCAACAAGAGTCGGGGTTGATTTTCACAAGGAGCTATATATTGGAGTTAGGAGTATATATTGTAGTATGCAATTTTGACTATCTTAATTTACACTTCCATAAATTTGGATTATTTTTATGTCTAATTTAAAACTAAGAATGCAAGTTGAGAAATAAAACTAAGAAATTATTTTTGTTATTTTTCAAGTTTTGTAAAACGCCTAGTGCTATGACCTTCATCTAGGTGTTTGCCTAATGGGATATAAACCTTAATTCTTTTTTTATTGATCGGGGTGTGTTATAGCTATCAACTCTCAATTATCCACTTAATACCTTTCGGTCAGAGAGTGATTTTTCTCAATTTGGCTTTCTTATGTCCAAATGGGTGTTGCAAAAAATGATTGATAAAAGCTCAAGTCGGGTTATTACTATCTCCAGGTTAAACCCTTTTATTGGGGATTATCAATCTCTCGATTTCCCCAATTTCTTTTTAGCCAAGTTTTTCTAGACGAAGTCTCTCTTTCTCAAGTAGAGACTAAGTCAAGTAGGTATGAACTAATATTTGAAATCATTAATTCCACAAACTAAAGCATGAACAAGGCTAAATAATAAACACCCAACCATAAACAAGCATTAATTACACCCATAAAGTTTACACACTAGGGTTGTGTCACAATCCTAGTAAAAATCTAGCTACTCTTGCTTGAAATTGAAGAAATAGAATAAAAAATGCTAATTAAACTAATATTACAAAATCAAAATGATAAAATCTATGTTAAAATATCCCAAAATATGAAAAACTACTAAAAGAAGTAAGAGAAACGATTATTGTAGCAGCTGATGTCAAAAGTTGACCTAAAATTATGGACCTCGTCTATTTATATAGGGATGAAAGTTTTGGACAAAAATGACCTTCGGGAGGTTATGCGGCCGCACAATTCCATGTGCGGTTCATAGATTTCTTCAACTTGTCAGGATTGGAGGTCCGCGGCCGCATAATTCTGATCTACGGCCGCGAAGCATTCTTTCTGCGGTCCTCAGATTTGTAACTACGGTCGCACTTGGTATTTTGCGGTCCGCACTTTTACGTCTGCGGCCACACAATTTGTCACGACCCCAATTCCTAATAGGTCGTGATGGCGCCTATCGTGGAACTAGGCTAGCCAACCATCACCTTACTACACATTTGTTCTATTATAATGATTCACAATTCAATAATAAACAACAAACAAGCATAAATTAATTTCATTAAGTCTTAGAGCCCCAATAATAGTCTAAACAACTCTAAACAGAACCTCCCAAGACTGGAGTCAACATGGTCACAAACATCTACGAAATACAACTAACTCTGCTAATGTCTTAATCAATGTCTATGAAATAAATACTAATACTAATAAAGGAAGGAAAATGGAGAAGCTATGGACGCTGGACAGCTACCTCGAAATCCCGTGAGCTGCTGGTAACGAACTCGGACGACTACTGCTCTGAATCAATACCTAGATCTGCACACAGAGGTGCAGGGAGTAATGATGAGTACGCCAACTCAGTAGTAATGAAAATAAATCACAGTCTGAGAAATATAAAACACACAGCGCAGATACACCAATTCACAAAACAAGTTGATGTTTTAGACTTCAATACTACACAATATTATAAGTTAATTGTGCAGTACCCAATTTTCGAGTGCTGTCTAATAAGAAGAATCAGGTTCTTCTTAGTCTACTACTTACTACTATTTGTGTAATAATTAAGCAGTAATAGTAAAGACCCAGAGATTTTTACGTGGAAAACACCTGGCTCAAAAGGTGAAAAAACCACGACCTACTCCTCAGTAGGATTTGCTCAAAACTCTTCACTAAACTCTGAGCCAAAACGGACTTACAAAATAAACTCTTTTGTAATCCTAGGACTAACTCTAATCCTCTTTGTATCAACTAGCCTCTAGCTAATTTCTACAGATTTCAAGCTAACTCTAACTTGAACAATGTGTACCTATTACAATTGCTTCTATGAAAGCTGATAAGATACAATATTTAAACTCCTACTACAATCAACTAGACTCAATATACAAACGATGGAACTGTTTCTTCTAGTTTAACTGCAGCCTTTGTATTCACACAACAATTCTGCCACTTGTGCGTCACCTCTTTCAACAGTAATACACTGATTATTTATAGAGTCCGTTTGTTGAGTCCATGATTCAATTCTGATCCAATTCTTCCTTGGTAAATGAGTTTGATTGTAACTCAACTTCCTTCCTCTATTTCTGTCCTAGCTGAAATCAACTTCTGTCTTCTCTATCAGTTTGCAACCTTTTCGTATTAGGAGACATTCTCTTAGTTCTTTGATACTTAGCAATCACTGATATCTCCTAGACTTGTACGATTTGTGATCCAACTGCTTCATTCAGAAGTGTATGCTATGATGGACCTGGTTCAACTGGACGCCTTTTGTCAATCTTCAAAACCCATTCAGTGACATGGGCCAACAAATTCCCCCTTTTTGATGATGACAAACTCTGTGCATTTATCCTGTATACACATCCAACACTTTGTATTTTTGTGAGCATTAATCATCAAGAACCAGGTTAAAAAGTTAAACAATAATTGTAGCACATCTTCCCCCTTTTGGCATCATCGAAAAGTTGCAAAATGATACTTCCCAATAATTAATTCTTACTCATGGCCAATTTAGGCAACTGCAGGTGCAAACATGATTAATCAACACAAGAAACTAATAATGTAAGCTAAATCATAAAGAGAGACATTTGTCAACACAACAAGCTTTCATTTGATTAACATGGATTATCAACACCAAAACAGAACAGAACTAAAAACTGAAACAAACACACTTGACACAGTCTCGAACTGGGCACTTGATAGGATAGAAGGGGGTAGTTATGTAAATTTCTAAGTTTGGGGTGGTGCAGAAGAGGCAGGATTCTTGGTTTGGAGAAGAGACAGCATTTGGTGTAAGACACCCTCATTTTTCTCCTTCTCCTTGGCTAATTCAGCTTTGAGAGCATCACGCTCACCTTCCACCTCAACTAAGAGAGTCTTCAAGCTAAGGATCTCCATATCCTTTTGCTCGCTTTCTTGCACCAGAGTACGGACCTTGCTATTGATTGGTTGCTTCCGAGATGAACCAGGTTCATATGCCGGGGCATTGACATTGTAATCACATGACAGCAAAGTGTCCTTCCCAAAGAAATCCTTAGCAATAGCCATTTCAACCTTCTTTGCGGGAACTCCAAAATGACCCAAAACTGCAGTAAGGATAAAGCCATAAGGAATTGCATGGGCCTTGGTGCCATTTACCACCCTGTCCAAAAGCTGGATGATCAAAGATGGCCAATTGATCTGCTTGCCTCTGTATAGGCACTCCATGAGCGTTAGATCCATATAGTTGGCAATGTGCCTGCGCTCTTGTCTTGGCAGCAGAAATTTAATAACAAACTCAAAGAACAGCTTGTGTTCAGGCTTCATCTCGCTTTTGTACACTGCCCTGGGCTCAGGCTCTTCTTCATTGTCACAAAAGAATCTAGTGATGGTAAGTGCTGAGGCCATTCCATCCAAGAAAGGCCATCTCTGCCTTGTATAATCGTCATATCCCTAAGATGGAATGTCTAGAATGACTCCCAGTTCTTGAGCGTCAAAGGAGACTTCAACTCCCCTGACCAATGATGTAACCCTTCATCCAATCACAGTCGCATTCTCCATGAATTCCACTACCTCATTTCTGACCAGCCTGCCCTCCAAGCAAAGGACCATGTCATTCCAGCCTTGAGCTGCCAGAAAATCCACTAAGTACCTCATACCCGACTCCTCCAAATCTTTCAGTAACTTTCCCTTCAAAATATGTCGCTTACCAAACATGGAAACTCTGTCAATCGACACTTCTCCAACCTCCTTCTCATCATCTCCACTCCAATCAGGATCATTATCTTGCTCAACAATCTGAACTTTCTTCTTTGACTTTACTTTAGACCGTGTCCTCGTAGATGTACCCACGGTGGTAGTAGACATAGGTGCTGACTTCTTTGAGGAAGTCTTAGTCAATTTTGCCTTGGGTGTCTTGACTACCACTGGAGTAACCTCTTCATCTTGTTGGACCAGGTCCAACACCTCATCAACATCAATAGCCTCAACAGGCTCCCCCACTTTCTCTTTCCCTTTCTCAGCTCTCTTTCTTTTTCTCTCTTGTAGAGCTTTTTCCAGCTTCTCCTCTTCTTCACGAACAGTATTCCTCGTAGCTCGTACCCTTGGAATAGGTACACCAACAGACTCATCACTTTTCCTTTTCTTTGAGGCCTTAGACTTGATGGACTTGGGAGTCCTTCTCTTCTTGGGGTTATATGAGTCCCCCAGTTTCTTAAGTCTCTCTGCCAAGGTATCTTCCCCAGAAGAAACACGATCATCTATCTCCTTCATTAGCTGTTCTAATCCAGCAGCATCTTCCTCAACTTCATTAGTTCCCCCTATCACTACAACATCATCTTCAAGATTCAGGAATGGGGCCACTAATACCAAGTATGGAACCATCCTTCCCAAATCCCCTCACACTTGCATCTCCCTCATTCTCAAGAATTTTCCCAGTTTTTCTTGGCCTACTTGGCACTTCCACATCCACCACAGACCCAACCAGCACAAATCTATTTTCAGAATTTAACACAGAGGTAACTTCAGTATTACCTTTCTCAACACTTGACGAACCAGGTGCATCGTCCTCATGTGCTGATTTAAATGATTCACTGGATGAATCAGGTTTGGGTTCTTCTTCATCCTGTAATAAATCTTCCAAGAACTTTGCTCGTGACCCTGAAGCCACAGATTTTTGTGCAAGAACCTTGACACGGCGGGGTTTGGGGGCTGGGATAGGGTTTGGTGTAGGTTTAAGAGCATCATGGTATTCAGGGGTTTCAGGTGTCTCAGAGGATTCAGAATTGTATACCGGTGGAGAATCAGACTCATATACTCATTCATCGTAGTCACAATTTTGAGAATCAGATGAAGTAGATGACATTTTTAATTTTTGAGAGAAAAAGAAGAGAGGGCAAAAGACAGTGGAGATTTGAGTGTTGAATGACTTGAACAGGGTTCGTCTATTGCTTTATTCACTATGGGTAATTATGGCCTATTTATAACTTAGTGGCTGGGGTGATTATAACGGACGAGTATTAACACAAGTAGGATACTAATCGATTAAGGACTGTCAGTGATTTGACATTGATTAGACCGTTTCTTTCCCCCTAAAACTAGGCTAATTTAATGTGACGGAACTTCTTGAAACTGGTTCATTATTTGGGTAAGTACGAGAATTTGAACTGAACCATAAATGGATAGATTCCTACTCATGTATGATTGTACTTGAATTAATACATGTATGTAGATGAAAACGTACCTTGTCAGTCATGTAAACCAGCATAGATGAACCAGGTTCATCCTGTTAAAAATCTTTATTTTGCCTCAATTCGCAAATAGAGAAACATCATTAGCAACTAGGGAATCATATTAATACATGGCAGAAGAGTATGACAACAAAGACCTATAGCTGAGCAATGATTAATTTGATTAAGTACCTAATTAAAATTTCTAACCATAAAACTTCCTCCACTCTTTTTTTTTCAATAGGTGATCTTAATCATCCCTAATTCAAGCCCATTTATCTCATAATTCTCCCTACTCAATGCTTTGGTAAATATATCAGCAATTTGATGACCAGTGGCACAGAATTCAATTGAGATCATCCCCTTCTCATAATTATCCCTCAGGAAATAGTGCCTAACATCTATGTGCTTAGTTCTCTTGTGATGAACCGGGTTCTTAGTCATACTAATTGCACTAGTGTTATCACAGTAAATAGGAATGCATCCCACATCTATACCAAAGTCCAGGAGTTGTTGCTTAATCCATAGCAACTGAGCACAGCAAGAGGCTGCAGCCACATATTCAGCCTCAGCAGTAGACAAGGCTACTGAATTTTGTTTCTTGGTAGCCCAAGATACAAGGCAGGAGCCCAAAAAGTGAGCCATGCCTGAAGTACTTTTCCTGTCAACCAGGAAACCTGCATAATCAGCATCAGCATATCCTACAAGGTCAAAATTACTACCTTTAGGATACCAAAGGCACAAATCAGTGGTGCCCTTCAAATATCTCAAAATTCTTTTCACTGCAGTGAGATGGGACTCCTTTGGATTGGCTTGAAACCTAGCACATAGTCCCACACTGAACACAATATCAGGTCTACTTGCAGTAAGATATAGTAGAGATCCAATCATCCCTCTGTACGTCTTCTGATCAACGGATGAACCAGGTTCATCCACATCTAATTTTGTAGCTGTGGCTATTGGGGTATCTATCTCCTTTGAATCTTCCATTTTGAACTTCTTGAGGAGTTCTCTCACATACTTCTGCTGATGAATCATTGTTCCATGTGGAGTTTGTTTGATTTGCAGACCTAAGAAAAAGGTTAGCTCACCCATCATACTAATTTCAAACTCACTCCCCATTAATGTAGCAAATTCCTTGCTGAGCCTTTCAGTTGTTGCCCCAAATATGATATCATCAACATATATTTGTACAATCAGAAGATCTTTCCCTTTTCCTTTAAGAACAAAGTACTATCTATTTTTCCTTGTTTGTACCCATATTCCAACAGGAATTTTGACAATCTCTCGTACCAAGCTCTAGGTGCTTGCTTGAGACCATAGAGAGCCTTGTCAAGTTTATATACATGATCAGGTGATTCTTTGCTTTCAAAACCAGGAGGCTGTTTTACAAATACCTCTTCCTTCAAATAGCCATTGAGAAAGGCACTCTTTACATCCATCTGATGCAAAGTGAATTCCATGTATGCAGCAAATGCTATAAGAAGTCTGATTACCTCCAATCTTGCCACATGAGCAAAGGTCTCATCATAATCAATTTAGTCTTCTTGGCTATATCCTTGAACAACCAGTCTTGCCTTGTTTGTAGTAACAGTTCCATCCTCATCGAGTTTATTCCTGAAGACCCTCTTGGTGCCAATTATTGATCTGTCCAGTGGTCTGGGTACCAAGTGCCATACTTGACTTCTTTCAAATTGATTCAGCTCCTCTTGCATAGCAGTTACCCAGCCAACATCTTTCAGGGCTTCAAAAATGTTCTTTGGTTCAATCATAGATAGAAATGCATCAAACGCACACAGAGTTTTCAAGGAGGATCTAGTTTTGATTCCAGATCTCAAGTCTGTTATGATGTTCTCAAGAGGGTGAGCACTCTGATATCTGTGTGGTTTGAGAACCAGTTGTTCACTTCTGGATTGTTCCAAGTTGTCTTGTTGCTGTGGAACAAGATCAGGGCCAATATTTTCATGAGAAATTCCCCCTGTCGAGTTGTGTGGGATTGTTGGACCTGGTCCATCACCTGTTCCATTTCCCATAGGTGCTTCAATGTAGTCATTGATCCTCACCAGTCCAAGCTCCTCATCTTCTCGTTTCTGTCTCTCAGATAAAGTGTTAGTTTCATCAAAGACAACATGTACACTTTCTTCTACACACATAGTTCTTTTATTGTATATTTTATAAGCTTTGCTATGTGTAGAATATCCCAAGAACACTCCCTCATCACTTCTGGGATCAAATTTTCCTAAAGAATCTTTGCCATTATTATGCACATAACACTTGCATCCAAAAGCCCTAAGATGGGATATGTTGGGCTTTCTCCCTTTAAGTAATTCATAGGGAGTTTTCTCTACCAGAGGTCTGGTCATGCATCTATTGATAATATAACATGCAGTGTTAATTGCTTCTGCCCAGAAGCTGTGAGGTAGTTTGCTTGATAGAAGCATGGTTCTTGCCATGTCTTCAAGAGTTCTGTTTTTCCTTTCAACAACCCCATTTTGCTGTGGGGTTCTAGGAGCAGAAAAATTGTGATTCACACCATGTTCATCACAGAACTCAGTAAACTTTGCATTCTCAAACTCAGTACCATGGTCAGATCTAATGGATGCTAGTTGATGTCTTAATTGATTCTGAATCTTCTTGACAAATGAGGTGAACATTTCAAATGCTTCATCCTTAGATGCCAAGAACAAGGTCCAAGTGAACCTTGAGAAATCATCTACTAGTACCATAACATATCTCTTTCCACCTCTACTTAGAGTTCTCATGGGACCACAGAGATCCATATGAACCAGTTCCAACGACCTGGTGGTACTGACCATTTTCTTACTTTTGAAAGAAGACCTTACCTGCTTCCCCCTTGCACATGCCTCACAAACCTTGTCTTCTTTGAACTTAATGTTAGGAAGCCCTACCACTAAGTCCTTAGAGACCAGCTTGTTCATTTGAGTTAGACTTGCATGACCAAGTCTTTTGTGCCACAGGAGGGGATATTGTCTGCACTGCTCCTCTCTGTGTGACTGAGGAACGTACTTCTCCAAAAATATCGTGGAGAACTGCTGCCATGTGAGTGGTGCTGAACCAACCGGCCTACGCCTCTCGAATGACTCCCTTCAAGTGAAAGTAGCACCATCAAACTGAAATGTAGTAAACGAGACCCCATTGGTCTCCAAAATACCCGCAGTACGCAATATCCTCTGGCATTTATCCAGAAAGCCTTAGGCATCCTCACCCTCTGTGCCGCTGAAAGTCGGAGGCTTAAGTCTACTGAACCTCTCCAGCCTACGCTGCTCATCCTCGGGCATAGCTAGAACCACATAGTCCTGAACTGGGGCAACCGGCTGAGTTGGGGCTGTTCCCGGTGCCTGATAAACCCCGTACAACCTGCTTAGGTGTCCGGGCAGCTGGAGTCTGATTGCCTCCCCCGGCCTAAGCTGCAGTGGCAGTAGTGGACATAGCAACTGCCTGAGCTAAACTGGAACACACCGTCAATATCTGAGCCATGGTCTCCTGAAGACCCGGAATAACAATAGGCACTGTCGGTGCCTGAGCCTGTCCCTCTGGAGCACCATCGGCGGGAACCTGATCCTGAATGATAGGGGGATCCTGGGGTACTGTCCAGCTGCTGCGCGGGCTGGTCCCCTGCCTCTACCACGACCCCGACCTTTTGTGGGTCTGGTTGGTGTCTGGTCACCCAGATCGGTATTGCGTGTCCTCACCATCTGTGAGAGAATGAAACAGCATAAGTTTAGATTTCAAGAATCAATAGATTGGCACGAAAGAGTTCAAGAAATTGAGATTTTTCCTAAGAGTTCTACAGCCTCTCGAAGATAAGTACAGACGTCTCCGTACCGATCCATAAGACTCTACTGAACCGGCTCATGACCGTTGAGTCCTATGCAACCTAGAGCTTTTTGATACCCAATTTTTCCTCAAATTATTTTCAAATTTTCATATATACCTTCAAAATCACTCTCTATAGTAATTGATATTTTCCCATAATTTTTCGTATTTTTATCAAATTATTTTCCTGTTTATTTAATATTTTATATTACATAATTATTCATAAATAATGTTATAAATAATTTCAAGACATTTTCTTACTCAATTTATTATTCATAATCCTATTCATTCCATTAGGATTTAATTATTCCACGAATAAGCCAATATTAGCATTATTTAGCTAATTATAACAATTTTGCAATAATAGCACAAGTGTACATTTATACTATTTTAAAATCAATAATTGATCATTTTATATTTTTTTTATATTAGTTAATCATCTTAATTTCATTTATTTAGTCTTAATTTCATTTTACACAAGTATCAGCTATTTTATTAATTAGTTATCTTATTTAATTGGGTATTTAACGTAAGCCCATTTTATTTCAATTATAACCAATTTCCAAACCCAACCCCACCTGACCCAAAACCCATAATTTAACCCAACTCAGAACCCATAATTAACCCGGCCCAACCCCATACCTGATCTGAACCGTTGATCAAATGAGATCAACGGTCCAAATCAACGTTACCATAATTAAACCCCAATTACCCCCTTGACCGACCCCTCATTTTTCTATCTCTCGTTCTCTCTATCTCTCTCTGGTTCTCTCTGGTTCTATCTAGAACCTTCCCTAGCTTCTCTCTTCCGATGAAGTCCGTTCATCTTCTCCGGCAGTTTCTCTCACCGGAAACCATGGCTCCTCATCATCTCCTGGCTATTTGTCCACCTTACACCGGTCCAGTGATACCCTAAAGAACTCAGGCTAACCTGGAGCGGTTCACTCACCTCTCAGGGTCCCTCATGCCACTTTCTGGCCTCCCCCGACCGTTTGAGTAAGAGCTTCCCTCTTAAGCCGGCGACGTCTTTGAGGTTTTTCTTACTTCTCTGGGTTCCACGAAACCCTAATGCCTGACGTCTTTTCGATTTCTTTTAGATCTGCTTTAGATCTACGATATTACGAAACTTCTTTACATGTTTTTCTCTGAAAAAACACTTCTACTTTAACGATCTTTAATTTCAAAAACTAGGGTTTCATAACCCCCTTTTAAAATGATTTTTTGCTTCCGTTTTAATGTCATTCTATGATTTAATGATGGATTCAAAGTTTCTTTTATTTTTAACTCACTTTACTAAAAACCCTAAGTTTTCCCTAAACTCTGAATCTATCTACGACTGATATGTTGTTTGAATGTAAGAACTCTTATCTCCCGTAAATGTATTAGCTTCTTTGTGATTTTATCCTGTTATTGCTATTAGGGTTCATGATTCCTGTGTTTCTATTATGTTCAATATTACTGTTTGTCTCTGAACTTGTATGATTTTTACTTTACCTAGGGTTTCCAATTTTCTACTGTTCTCTACTATTTGCTTCGGGCTTTCCCTGATTTTATGCTATTCATTTCTCAATAGACTTGATTACTTGTTATCTCGACCCTTACATAGTATTCTCTATTGATCTTATTGATTTCCCTCAGAGCTGTGATATCCTTTCTCAAACCTGTAACTTGTATGTGTTTTCCTTAGAATTATTTACTGATTTCAAATTATTCCCTTACTTATGTGATACTTTCCTTAAATAAAATTGATTCCCCTGTGATTTTAGTCCCATACGTGATTTCTGTGATTTATTTTTAGAATTAAATTGTTATCCTACCTTATTTATGTGCCTAAACATGCTGTCAAATATTCAACACATATATTTTCCTTATGTAAAAAACAAGTATTTGACCTTATTACATAATACATTCTATACTACTCCTATTATGGTATAAAGCACTTTCAAGTGATTTTTTCCTTATTTAGCATAATTTAACCCGTTTGAATCATGACTCCCTAATTGAAGGGAGTCAAGACCTCTGATTGATTTAATTGATGGTGTTTTCTATAATTATGTCATTCTGCACTCGTTTCTAACATTATATATACACTCTATTCATTCCTCACAAGGACACGAACATATACACTGTTCTAAGATCTCTCCTACACACACACACACATACTCTCTTGCTTCTCTTGCTGTTTATTTGCAACTCAGTCGGCTGAAAGCCAAGACTGAGTGATTCTATTATTCTATTGCTCTGCTGCTCTACTGTTATGTTGCTCTACACACTACTGATCTACTTCTCTTCATTTTGCTGCTCTTCACTCTACACTCATTCTTTCATTCAACTGGTATGCTTTCAGTTTAAGTTCACAGCATCCAAAACAATATGTCTCTGTTGGTATTACGATTCCTTTTGTTTCTCTTATGCTTTTACTTGTGGTTCTGATGTTTACCTTGCAATTAGCGTGTCTATTTTGTCTATGTGATCTCCCTTTCCCCTTTAGTTCAGCATGTCTATTGCTTTTCTTACATGTTTCACTATGATTCTGCCTTATCCCCTGATTCCTAACACTATAAGCATGTACTCATGACAGTTACTGTGTAATCGTGAACCCTTCTCCTGAACCTAATGTGTAACTCTGTTTAGCATCCCTCAATCTAATGTTGTTGAACTCCTGGCATGAACACTTTGTGATAGACTATTGCTGTGATTATTTCAAGTTCTATGAGACTTCTCTGATGTTAACCCGTGTGCAACTATGCTTTCACATATGAACTACTTGTCCCCAACTCCCCTTTCCCTATTTGTGTTTGTTTCCTGAACTATGTATGTTTTTAGTTGCTGATTGTCCTGTTTCTTTTGCTCCTCAAACTGGTTTTCATAAAAAAAAATTCTTCTGCTGTTCTCCAAAGCTTACTTCAAAACAACTGTTTCAAAAAACTATTTCCAACTCAACTCTTCTAAAACTATGAGCACACCTCACTACTCTTAGTTTCTTAAGTTCAGCCCCCTCGTGTGAGCACTGCTTTGGGGATCATTTGAGTACCCACTGAACTCTAACACACGAGGCTGGCATTCCCACACTGCACTTACTCATTCCTGGCTAGGGTACCTGGGTGTGAGCACTGCCTGGGATCCTCTGAGGTCCTTAGGAACTCTGACACACCTGGGTTGTGAAAGGTCATGGCATATGACATTATTGGATCTGGAGATTTGGGCCTATTGTTAGGCTCCCTATAGTGTAACTTCTTAATTTCCTTGTTTACTTATGTAATTCATGCAATACTGGTCTGTAATAATTAATTGTAAAAACGATTCTGGGGCTCGATAGTGAAATGGGTGGGGTTAATCATGCTTAGTATAGATACGGGTAGAAACCATGCTCGTAGGTTTATTTTGTATATGTGCGCAATATTCACCATGCTTAAAAATACCTGTCATTCATGCATTAGATACCATGATACTTAGGTTTATTTATTTCAGCATCTCATCATACTCATATCCGCTTAGAAATCATGTTCATAGTTGAATAACAACAAAAATGGTTGTTATAATGTTACTGCTTCAGCATTCTCACAACAACATCACCTAGAAGTCCTGTTATGCTAGGATGAAGTAATAACATTAGCTACCAAAGCTTGCATTTAGAAATCATGTCCCATAGGATGTTACTTTCAGCATGTTACTTGTGCCAAAATCATGTGTTAAATCAACATACTGCTATGAACACCTAGAAAAATCATGTGTTAGGTTCATCAACTTAAAAAATAATTATATCTTTGTACGTTTTGTTTTAAGTCAAATGTGTTAACAAATGGATCTCGCTAAAATAAATTCTGATGCTGAAAATGCATATGCATTTAGAACATCATGTATAGGTTTCTTGCATCATGCTGCACCTTGCTTGCATTTAGATATCATGCCTTTAGGATCGCATCTTTATTCATTTTAACACTCTTTCCCTTATCCTGGTTAAGATTAAAATAGACTCACCCCTGCTTAACAACTATCGTCTAAAACTGGATTCTTAAAATTGCCTAACTGAATCAGTTTAATATGCCTAGGCAAGCATTAGGTGTTAAGCTTGTTAAAACCGGAAAACTATTCCTCTTTTCTGTGTATTGTTTGGTTAATTACAGATAAGAAATCCATAGTTTGAAATTGGTATCCTTTCTCTGAAACTCTGTAATAAACCTACCTCGCTACTATATTCTCCCCTAGATATCATGCATTAGGATCTGAAGTTAAGAGACCTTATGTGTGTTTGAGTTGTGCTGATATGTGCATAACTTGTGGAGGAATATCTGAGCCTCATATTTGCTTCTATGTGTTTTTCCATATTTGTAGTCCTAACTGTCTTTGCTTGTCATTTAGAATTTTGTCCTTTAAACCTAGGGGTTCAGCCTAGTACTTCCCTTTTAGGATAGTAGTCCTAGCCTCCTCCTAGACTGATAGGATGGGACGAGTAATAGCACGCGATAGAGTTCGTGACCAACCCACGTTTTAAATACCTTCACAGGGTGGGAAAGGGTAGAATATGGATATGATGACCGGTGCGCTAATACCACGTGTAGCCCCTCTTTGAGGAGTGACATACCGGGTATTGCATTGATGTGATCCATATTGTTTCAAACCTAGGATGTCTTTCTCTCAAATGTCTTACTAGTTCTTTCAAAAGTTAGTAACTCCAATGCTTATTTGAAATCCCCTCTTATTTGAGTCGTTACTTTCTACTTGCTTATTGTACAAATTTACGAAAACCATTTGGCCGGGAACCACAGTTGTGGATCCTGAGGGGTGCCTAATACCTTCCCCTTGGGATAACTTCGAGCCCTTACACTATCTATGGTAATGCAAACTAGTCTCATGAGTTAATCCCTCTAGCTGCCCTAACGCACCTTTAAAATCGTTAGGTGGCGACTCTTCTTTTAAACCCTCCTCCTTTAAAAGGAGTTGTCAGAATGTCATAAACCCGATCTCCGCTTAAAGGAAAAAGGGGGCGCGACAGCATGGCGACTCTGCTAGGGACATCCCTAGGCTTTTACCATTACAATTTTTTTCGTGAATTTGGACCTTTAATTTTGTTTAAATGTTTGCACCTTTCCTCTTCCCTATTACATGCCGTTAATTGTTTACTTCTTTTAAGCATTTATTTCACATGAGCAAAACTAACATGTCTCTTTGTTTTCTTTTGTAATTGCTTTCAATCATAACTGTTGTATTTACCGCTTTTCTTAACGTGCAAATACATGATTATCTGTTTAAATGCTTATTTATTGCATATCATGCTCCACATTCATACTCCACTCGTGCCAAACAAAATACTATAGAAACGCTTATAATGAGTGGTTGCGCTCTTCCTACATTATTACCCCTTAAATTCGGAAAGGCAGATTTGCGGTAAAATTAGTCGATCAGCGGTGCAGTCGATAGTTCCGTGCCTTCCTCCTTGAGTTGTCTGCTCAAGGGTACCAGTCTAAAACCCCATAGAAATCCTACTCCGTTATACTGTTGCATGCATCATGGTCAAACTTAGCTAGGTTAACGTGTTGTCTGCACAATAGCCTTTAAGATAGCCTTGTTCAAAGTCCACTGGGTTTCCCTAGAACCCAAACGGACACCCTCACGCTCTATGCTTTTATTTGGAGAACTAAATGCTTACTGCTAATTATTGGTGTTAAATAGTCGAGTCTAGTGGGGGTAAATGGCCTAACCTTGTCTATTTTGCAGAAAATGAGGCATGAAGTCCCCAGATTCGGCATAGTCGCCAATATTCACCCTAGGCTGCTGAATTGGTGGGAAGACCTCCACTCTAGTGACAAAACTCTCGTCAGAAAACACCTGGTCAATCTACCATCTCTTCTAGATATCCAGCCAAACAAAATGATGATAGAGGCCGCTACTCTGTTTTGGGATTGCGATAGGTCCGTGTTCCGCTTTGGGAACCTTGAAATGACACCTTTATTAGAAGAGATAAAAGGATTGGCCGGTCTAGCTTGGGAATCTCCGGGGTCGCTGATGCCTGAAAACCGCACGGGCAGGGGTTTCCTCAAAATGATGGGTCTGAAGAAGAATCCAGAATTGGTGTGTCTGAAGGATTCATACATCCCTTTCGACTATTTATGTGAAAGGTACGGTCACAGCAAATCGTACCGCACCTACCAAGACGAGTTTGCCATCACCTCTCTAGGACATATCCATCGCCGAGTGTTCGTGTTTATGGTGTGTTTTTTTGGGTTTGATTGTGTTCTGAATGAAGAAGGAAAGAATCCATACTAGGTTGGCCATGGTAACTAAGACGCTAATGGAAGGGATAGACGGGCAGGACTTCAGCATTGTGCCCATGATCATCGCAGATATGTATCGGGTCCTAGAAATGTGTCAACGACGAGCAAGGCATTTCAAAGGTTGCAACTTATTACTCCAACTCTGGCTCATAGAACATCTACAAAAAGGTGAATACCGACAAGACATCCATTGAAGGATTTGGGATGACCACATCGCTTTCCATCACCCAAAGCAAATGAACTATATTCCCAACATGTTCGCTCAGCCGGAGAATGCCGAAGGATGGGTTGGGTTATTTGGTAACTTAACCGAGGATCAGGTTCAATGGATGTTTGAGTGGTTACTGACAGACGAGTTCATTATTCGGTCCCGAGACGCTTCATTTGTGATACTGATTGGTCTGAGGGAAACATACCCTTACGTCCCTCTGCGAGTTATGAGGCAAGCAGGTAGGAAGCAAGTCATACCTAGGGTCGAGAATATGAGTCATCTTCGAGCAGACATTCAGAATGATGATAGCCTTCACAAGTGCCAAGCTCAACACCTATGGCACTGCAAGATTAGGCGTGAAAAAGACACCATCGATCCAGACAGGTATCACGCTGGTTGCACTCCTTTCTATCTTGGTTGGTTAGAAAAAGATCTGGGTGGTCGAATCGAGCCGAGGTTCGTTCGAGGTCACCGAGTCATAGACAAAAAGGCTGAAGCACAAGTCAAGTACAACCAACTGCGCAAAAGGATCTGTGAATGTGATGAAGATCACCATAAGATACATAAGTCCAACAAAAGGTTGATCGAGGAATGGAAGGACATGCCTATCAGCGCCAACAAGAGGCTGGGGGTACTTGGAGCAGGGTATAGTTGAACTGAAGGAGAAATTCATCAAAAGGATCGAGACTTGCCAGAAGGCTGAGGGAGCTGAAGGGGAATACCTAGCTAGAACCTACCTACTGCTGGGACTTCGCGAGTTGGGAAAGCTGAACGAGGGAAGCAAGAATGCCGAATATGGGGAAGGTCCTTCTGGGACCAAGTAGATCGGGGTGTCTTCTTTTCTTCATTAATGTAATAAGGCATATGGCCATTAGTGCCTTTTATTTTCACATATTTAGAGTCATTTTAAAGATTTGTCTATTTTCTATCAATAAAATGAGGCATTTAGCATTTTAAGTTCTCCAAATCAATTTGTCGCTAGGTCTACCTCGGGCACAAAGAGGTCCCAACTTAGGATACACTTTACATTTCCGCATTACGTGTTTAATTTCTGCAATATTTTTCATAATCCTCACTGACTCGGTTACCTTTTGTTTTGTTTCTCTTTTAGTTATTATCCCCCTCCCCAAAGGTTAGTTCGTGCATTCTGGCATCATCCGCCTACCGCACAAGATCCAAAGGGCTTGCACCTACTCCTCCTCTCAGTCCTCCCAAAGGTAGAAACAAGGGCAAAAGTCAGATGGCAGAATCCAGCGGTATCAGGAAGGAAAATACGGTTGAAAAGGTAGAGGCCATTGACGGCCGGGGTATTCAAGTCTTTCATGACAATATGTCACCATTATAACAGAAATTGCTGAAATTTCAAGAGGAGATCGACCATGTCCGGAATCTAGCCAATCTGTCATTTTCCCTCAACGTCCCTGACATCAACCCTACACCACCACAAAATATCCCAAAACAACCAAATCACCTTGCACCTCACCATAACGCCACTTCCCCAAAAAACCAAACTCTCCCTACACCATGCAACACTTACCACAACAACACTCCACCATCCATCCACGAACCTCAAAACCCCACGAAGGACCATTTCCATGCCTAACACAATCCCATCTACGTTGAAACTGTGACCCATTCCATTCCTCTTATCTCACATACATCCGAGTCTGATGAGAAGGACTTGCTTATCAAATATCTGACTGAGGAACTTAGAAAGCTGACTAGCCGAGTCCAGGGTGTTGAGGGAGTCAAGGGAATTGAAGTTTTGAACTATGAATATCTCTGTATACAACCTGATGTCGAACTACCCGAGGGTTACAATCCTCCAAAGTTTGAGATGTTTGATGGAATTGGTGATTCGAGGGTCCATCTGAGGACATACTGTGATAAGTTGGTTGGCGTAGGAAAAGACGAAAGGATCCACATGAAGCTGTTTATGAGGAGTCTGAAGGGAGACGCACTGTCTTGGTACATCAACCAAGACCCTAAGAAATGGTCAAACTGGGTAGGCATGGCAACAGACTTCATGGACAGGTTTAGATTCAATACAGAGAACGCACCAGATGTGTTCTACATCCAAAACTTGAAGAATAAACCCACAGAAACCTTTTGTGAGTATGCTACTCGTTGGAGGTCGGAAGCTGCTAAAGTCAGACCTGCTTTAGAGGAAGAACAGATGAACAAGTTCTTTGTCCGAGCTCAGGACCCGCAATATTATGAACAACTTATGATGGTTGAAGGCCACAAGTTCTCCGACATTATCAAATTAGGATAGCGAATTGAAGAAGGTATCAAGAACGGTATGGTTACAAATTTTGAAGCTTTGCAAGCCACTAACAAGGCTTTACAGTCCAGTGGTGTGTTTAAGAAGAGAGACGTGGGAGCCGTGATGGTTTCACAACAAGCCAAATCCCCGCCCAAATACCAAGTCTACCCAGCACCTCCCTTCACATATCAGCCAACCCCGAACTACCAAGCACCCTCACCTCTACCGCCCACATACCAATCTCCACCACCCACATATCAACCTACCCCACATAGATATTCACAACCCGCTCCCGTCTACAACACCTATAACTCCCAGCCACCTCACTATCAATCACCCCCTACCCGTTAGAACTTCCCTAGGCCTCGCCCTAACTTTGATCGCCGCCCTCCAAAGCAATATACCTCCATAGCCGAGCCCATCGACCAGTTGTATGAAAAACTCAAAGTTGCTGGTTACGTACACCTATCCCTGCTGCCACCACTGAGAACCCTTCTCAGTGGGTTAACCCAAACAAATCCTGTGCGTACCATTCTGGCATGAAAGGACACACCATCAAAGAATGCCGCTCTCTGAAAGATAAGATACATACCCTCATTGATAACAAGATTATTGTGGCAAAAGACCCTGCTTAGAATGTCCGCAACAACCCTTTACCAGCCCATAAGGGTAGAGGTATCCATATGATTGAGATAGATGATGATTGGGATCTCGAGGGGTCAATCGGGTTGATCGCAGAAGGCGATGAACCAAAGAAACCTGCAGTCACTCTCAACCCGATCATAGTCCAGATTCATCCATCTGAGAATGCCGAGGTGAATATGTCTATCCCACTTGAGTTTGAAGCAGCGCCGCCTGCAAAGGTGAAGGTGCTAGTGCCAATTAAAGTTGAGTTTGTATCTCTAGCAAACGCACCAGCACCACTTGAGGTTGCAGTCCTGCCACCCCTAACATACACTCCAGTTGAAGTAAGAATGGCCACGCCGATTCCAGTAGCAATGGCAACCACACCACTTTTCTATTCAGATGCTATCCCTTGGGATTATACAACCGAGGCGAGAAGGAAAGGTAAAAACAGGTCTGAGGAAGCCATCGCAACACAGGGTATGACGAGAACTGGTAGAGTCTATATCCCTGAACATCTGGCCGAGTCAAGAAAACAAGCCTCCAAATGCCCTCCCCTCATTGAAACAGGTTCCGATGATCTTTGGAGGAAAATACAGGCTAAGGAGTATTCGGTCATCGACCAACTGAACAAGACACCAACGCATATATCTATTCTCTCTTTGCTGCAGAATTCTGAGATGCACAGAAATGCTTTATTAAAAGTGTTGAGCGAAGCATACGTGCCGAACAACATCACTAGTGGAGAAATGGCCAACATGGTGGGCCAGGTACTAGAAAGTCACAAAATTACTTTTCATGAAGACGAGTTACCACCTGAGGGATTGGGACACAACAAAGCATTGCACATCACCGTGAAATGTGAAGATCATTTCATCACAAGGATCTTGATCGATTGAGGTTCTAGTCTTAACATTTGTCCATTGATAACACTCAAGAAATTGGGTAAAGGACTACATGAGATAAGAGAGGGAGAAATCAATGTGAAAGCCTTTGACGGGTCTCAAAGATCTACCATGGGGGAAATCAGTCTATGCCTATAGATGGGACCAACCTGGTTCGAGGTGGACTTCCAGGTAATAGACGTGCCGACATCTTACAACTTGCTGTTAGGACGACCTTGGATCCATGCTGCTGGGGCCGTCGCATCAACACTACATCAGGAGGTCAAATTCGAGTGGAACCACCAAGAGGTGATCATCCACGGCGACGGTAGCAACCCTATCTACAGTCGCCAGACTATCCATGTGATTGATAGAAAGAGAAAACTGGGTGGAGGAACTTATCACCATATTGAGCGAGTCAATGCCATTGACAAGGACAAATGGTGGGATAGCAAGATCGAGAGCATCCTGAAATAGGGAGGATACGAGCCAGGTAAAGGTCTCGGTAAGAACCTCCAAGGAATCACGAAGCCCATAAAACTCAAGAAATATGGCACTACTTTCGGTCTGTGGTACGAGTATACATGGGAAGAATTCAGAAGCTGGTCGCTGCCATGGCACGGTCATCACTACCTTCTAGAGCAGCCTATACCTCATCTGGAGTAGACCTTCAAGCAGGCCGACATTATCTATGGGTCAGATGAAGAGGAAGCATTTATAGCGATGAGGAATTTGTTTTTGGAAGACAACGATATGGATTGCTGTGTTGTTCTCGAGGAGGAGGGGGAGGAAGGACCTTCCATACAGGAAGTAAGCGAGGGAACATATCTCAGAAACTGGTCTATCAGGACCACCAAAGCCCGCCGAGCCTCGGGTTAGCAAGGCTAAAAAACAAGCATTATTTACTGTTTATTTACTAAACAATTTCCCTTTTTCTGCATTTTTCAATTCCTGCAATAAGATCTTCAATGTTCAAAACAAGTTATTCAATTTATCAAAGAGTTTCAATTTATTTATGAATATGATATTTATTGTTACCGTTTTCTCTCATTACTTTATCTATACAGCATTTCTATTACTTTACTTGATGAACCGATGACTGTGACGTGCAATGAGGCAACGCAACAAACGAACATTGATTCAGACGAAGACGATATACCCGACGAAATTGTTAAAGAGGTTGAAAACTTTGAAAATATACCTAAGTCCAACTTATATGAGACTGAGGTTGTCAACCTGGGAGATTCAAAAAATGTCAAGGAAACACGGATCAATATTTATTTGTCACCGTCAGAAAAGAAAGAGTATACAGAGTTTCTAAGGGAGTATGAGTACATATTCGCCTGGTCGTATGATGACATGAATGGTCTAAGTATGTCCATTGTGGCTCACAAACTGCCGACCAATCCGACATGTCCACCGATAAAGCAAAGGCTCAGAAAGTTCAAACCTGACATGAGTTTGAAAATGAAAGAAGAAGTTACCAAACAGATCAACGCCAAAGTTCTCCGGGTAGTTGAATACCCAACATGGTTAGCCAACATCGTACCTTTGCCGAAGAAAGATGGGAAGGTCAGAGTCTGTGTCGACTACCGGGATATCAACCGAGCCAGTCCGAAAGATGACTTCCCCTTCCCAAACATACACATTCTAATTGACAATTGTGCCAAACATGAGCTACAGTCCTTCGTAGATTGCTTCACTGGTTATCATCAAATTTGGATGGATGAGGATGATGCTGAGAAAACGGCGTTCATCACGCCCTGGGGAGTGCACTGTTACAAAATGATGTCGTTCGGTTTAAAGAATGCAGGGGCCACCTACATGAGGGCCATGACTACTATATTCCATGACATGATTCACAAAGAGATTGAGGTGTATGTGGACGACGTCATTATCAAATCAAAGAAAGCTGCTGATCACATGGAAGATTTGAGGAAGTTCTTCAACAGGTTGAGAAAATATAATCTGAAGCTGAACCCCGAAAAGTGTGCATTCGGGGTTCCTGCTGGGAAATTGCTAGGATTCATTGTGAGCCGCCGGGGAATAGAATTGGATCCGTCAAAGGTCAAATCCATTCAAGAACTACCACCGCCAAAGAACAAGAAAGATGTTATGAGCTTCTTGAGGAGGCTCAATTACATCAGCCGATTCATAGCACAATCTACAGTCATCTGTGAGCCGATCTTCAAAATGCTCAAGAAGGACGCTACGACTAAGTGGACCGAGGATTGTCAAAAAGCATTCGACAGAATCAAGGAGTATCTATCCACACCGCCGGTCTTGGTACCACCTGATCCAGGTAGACCCCTGCTACTCTACCTTGCCGTACTAGATGGAGCTTTCAGTTGCATTCTAGGGAAACATGATGAAACAGGAAGGAAAGAGCAAGCCATTTACTATCTCAGCAAGAAGTTCACTCCGTATGAGGCCCGGTATTCTTTGCTGGAACGCACTTGTTGTGCTTTGACTTGGGTCGCTCAGAAGTTGAGGCACTACTTCTGTGCCTACACAACATATCTCATATCAAGGATGGATCCATTGAAGTACATCTTTCAGAAACTCATGCCCACTAGCAGGCTAGCCAAGTGGAAAATCCTGCTGAGTGAGTTCGACATTATTTATGTGACTCAAAAAGCGGTCAAGGGACAGGCATTAGCAGACCATCTTGCTGAGAATCCAGTGGATGGAGAATACGAACCCCTGAAAATGTATTTTCCTGATGAAGATGTATCATTCGTAGGAGCAGACATTGCAGAATCCTACGACAGTTGGATGATGTTCTTTGATGGCGCAGCAAACGTCAAAGGAGATGGTATCGGAGCAGTCTTAGTATCAAAGACCGGCCAGCATTATCCGGTATCCTCCAAGCTCAGGTTCCCCTGCACCAACAACATGGCTGAATACGAGGCCTGTATCTTAGGTCTCAACATGGCCATTGACATGAATGTCCAGGAGCTGTTAGTGATTGGTGACTCAAATCTATTGGTACATCAGGTACAAGGTGAATGGGAAACCAAAAATTCCAAGATACTACCCTATCTACATCACGTTCACGAGTTGAGAAAGAGGTTCACAAAGATAGAGTTCCGGCATGTCCCGAGAATCCAGAATGAGTTCGCCGATGCTCTGGCTACCTTGTCATCTATGATTCAGCATCTAGACAAAATTTTCATTTATCCCATCCCAGTGAAAATTCACAATCAGCCGACCTACTGTGCCCATGTCGAAGAAGAAGCGGACGGAAATCCTTGGTTCCATGACGTCAAGGAATATTTGGCGAAAGGAGAATACCCAGAACTTGCAAACGCCACTCAAAAGCGCACACTTCGGAGATTGTCTAATAATTTCTTTCACAGCGGAGGAATCCTGTATAGGAGGACTCTTGATTTGGGGTTATTAAGGTGCGTCGACGCAAAAGAAGCATCAAAACTATTGGAAGAAATTCATGCTGGGACCTGCGGTCCACATATGAACGGGTTTGTATTAGCGAAGAAGATACTCCGAACTGGTTACTTCTGGATGACCATGGAAACAGACTGCATCCAGTACGTCCGAAAATGCCACTGCTATCAGATACATGGAGATATGATAAAGGTACCTCCGTGTGAGCTTAATGCAACAAGTTCACCATGGCCATTCGCCGCCTGGGGCATGGACGTCATTGGACAATTCGAGCCTGCCACCTCCAACGGACACAGGTTTATCCTGGTTTCCATTGATTACTTTACTAAAGGGGTCGAAGCAACCTCCTACAAAGCAGTTACCAAGAAAGTCATGGCCGACTTTATCCGCGACCGCATTATTTGTCGGTTCGGAGTTCTAGAGTCAATCATCAGCGACAATGGTTCTAATCTCAACAGTGACTTGATGAAAGCCATATGTGAAACATTCAAGATCAAACACAAGAACTCACAGCTTACAAACCTCAGATGAATGGAGCTGTAGAAGCCACTAACAAAAACATCAAGAAGATACTAAGGAAGATGATAGGAAGGCATAAGCAATGGCATGAGAAGTTATCATTCGCCTTACTGGGATATCGCACCAAAGTCCGCACATCAACCGGGGCAACTCCCTATATGCTGGTTTATGGTACAGAGGCTGTTATTCCCGCCGAGGTTGAGATTCCATCTTTGAGAATTATACAAGAAGCTGAGCTCAGCGACGCGGAATGGGTAAGGAGCCATTATGAGCAACTAGCCCTCATAGACGGAAAGAGAATGAATGCAATTTGTCATGGTCAACTTTACCAGAACAGAATGTCCAGAGCCTTCAACAAGAAAGTCAAGCCAAGACGATTCACACCAGGGCAGCTGGTGCTAAAGAAAATCTTTCCTCACCAAGATGAAGCCAAAGGGAAGTTTTCTCCCAACTGGCGGGGTCCGTACATGGTTCACAGAGTGCTGACAGGAGGAGCACTCATAAATGCGGAAATAGACAGAGAAGTTTGGCCAAAACCAATCAATTCAGATGTAGTCAAGCGCTACTATGTGTAATTCCATATGCTTTTGTCAACAATGTAAATTGAACTGCGCCTGACCTGATTCCTGTTTAAGAGGGGATACGTAGGCAGCCCTATGGGTTCAGTCACAATTCAATAAAATTTCATATTCCCCACAAATGGAAACTGGGGCAGAATTTTGAGGACCCTCAAAATTCTGAAGCAAGTTCAGCCGATCGTCGAACGAGCAACAACCAGAAGTATTCACCCATCAACTAGGGCAGAATTTTGAGGAGGATCCTCAAAATTCCGTGGCAAGAGAGGTTGCAATGTCTCTGACCGCGTCCCGGCTGCCGGTTCATCTAAAGCTATTTTAGATTATATGCTTATATTATATCTTTACAAAATCATGCATATTTACTTTTTTTTACTTAAACAACTTGTTTAGAAAACGCTACCCCAGTGATACAGACAATATTATAACGATCAAGTGAGAAAGTCAAGTAAAGCCAGCGGGAACGCGAACTAACCTTTCCTCTTACAAAACTCATGATTTTTCTTTGGATGCAGGCACAAAGACCGCAAAGGCCCCAAAAAACATATTATCTTCCCGAAGAACACTCATTGCTCAAAGACACACTTCTCAAGATTGTCTCACACGCCGACATTTATTATCATCACAAACGGCACTTCACTTATCGCAAAATTCACAACAATCATATCGCCGCAATTCATCCCCAGCTAAAAACTCCTATCTGCATTTTTATTTTTTGCACTTACACTGCATAAGGCTACCTTTCTTCCTTCCGAGACTAAACGTTGTCTCCATCTGCATCTACATTGCATAAGGCTACCTTTCTGCCTTCCGAGACTAAACGTTGTCTTCATCTGCATCTGCATCACATAAGGCTACCTTTCTGCCTTCCGAGACTAAACGATGTCTCCATCTACATCTACATTGCATAAGGCTACCTTTCTGCCATCCTAGACTAAACATTGTCTCCATCTACATCTACATCGCATAAGGCTACCTTTCTGCCTTCTGAAACTAAATGTTGTCTCCATCTGCATCTGCATCGCATAAGGCTACCTTTCTGCCTTCCGAGACTAAACGCTGTCTCAATCTGCATCTGCATCGCATAAGGCTACATTTCTGCCTTCCGAGACTAAACGATGTCTCCATCTGCATCTGCATTTATTTCTTGTATAAGGATACTATTCTGCCTTCTGAGGTTAAACGCTACCTCCATATGCATTTGCATAAGGCTACCATCCTGCCTTCCGAGGCTAACGCTGCCTCCCATTTACTTTTCAAAGCAATCAATGTCTTTATCATCATTTACTTCGCTTCCTTTCGGGCTAAGCTCTTCCCCTTTAATTCACAAGACTAAGCTTTGTCTTGTTAGCATCATACTATTGCATTCTCATAGGCTTCNGCCCGAGAACATCATTTCATGGCCTAAGGATCTCTTTTATCAGTTTGCATATCATTATTCAAAGGCATCATGGTTCGGAGGCACCATCTTCATGGCCCGAGAACATCACTTCATAGCCTGCGAATCCCGCATCAAGCGATTCATGCGCCTAGGACATCATGGTCTCATCCTCAACCGTCCAAAGACAGCATTCATAGTCCAATGGGAACTTGCATCATGTTTAAATTACGCACAATATATGCTTGTTATTCATTTGCAGGAAATCCGGCTAGGAACAGCCAACCAGGTAGGAGAGGACCGCTCCAGTTCTCCTAACTATCCCGTAAGTCATTCTGTTCACCTTGCCTCGCACCTTGCGTCCATCCTTATAAAACGTCACCGGTATACTTTGCCGGTGACTCCCGAACTACATATGGCCTGATTCTTGTAAAACCAAGGATATGTAGGCAGCTCAGAAGCCAGGGTGCGTCCTGAATCTTTCATACTATTTCCACTCGGTCAAAAATTGACCATCATATCTTTACCCGACAACTCTTTCATCCTTTCCGGGTAAAGAGGGGCAGCTATTGATACACAATATTTCCTCAAATTATATTCAAATTNTATTTTTATCAAACTATTTTCCTGTTTACTTAATATTCTATATTCCATAATTATTCATAAATGATGTTATAAATAATTTCAAGATATTTTCTTACTCAATGTATTATTCATAATCCTATTCAATTCCATTAGGATTTAATTGTTCCATGAATTAGCCAATATTGGAATTATTTAGCTAATTATAGCAATTTTGCAATAATAGCACAAGTGTACATTTATACTATTTTAAAATCAATAATTGATCATTTTATATTTTTTTATATTAGTTAATCACCTTAATTTCATTTATTTAGTCTTAATTTCATTTTACACAAGTATCAGCTATTTTATTAATTAGTTATCTTATTTAATTGGGTATTTAACGTTTAGCCCATTTTATTTAAATTATAACCAATTTCCAGACCCAACCCCACCTGACCCAAAACCCATAATTTAACCTAACCCAGAACCCATAATTAACACGGCCCAACCCCATACCTGATCTGAACCGTTGATCAAATGAGATCAACGGTCCAGATCAACGTTACCATAATTAAACCCCAACTACCCCCTTGACCGACCCCTCATTTTTCAATCTCTCTATCTCTCTCTGGTTCTCTCTAGATCCTTCCCTGGCTTCTCTCTTCCGATGAAGTCCGTTCATCTTCTTCGGTTGGTTCTCTCACCAGAAACCATGGCTCCTCATCATCTCCTGGCTATTTGTCCACCTTGCACCGGTCCAGTGATACCCTAAAGCCCTCAGGAAAACCTAGAGCGGGTCACTCACCTCTCAGGGTCCCTCATGCCACTTTCCGGCCTCCCCCTGCCGTCTGAGTAAGAGCTACAACCTTTCCGGCTTAAGCCGACGACATCTTTGAGGTTTTTCTTACTTCTCTGGGTTCCACGAATGCCTAATGCCTGATGTCTTTTCGATTTCTTTTAGATCTATGATATTACGAAACTTCTTTACATGTTTTTCTCTGAAAAAATACTTCTACTTTAACGATCTTTCATTTCAAAAACTAAGGTTTCATAACCCCCTTTTAAAATGATTTTTTGCTTCTGTTTTAATGTCATTCTATGTTTCTTTCTATGATTTAATGATGAATTCAAAGTTTCTTTCATTTTTAACTCACTTTACTAAAAACGCTAAGTTTTTCCTAAACTCTGAATCTATCTACGACTGATATGCTGTTTGAATGTAATAACTCTTATCTCTCGTAAATGTTTTAGCTTCTCTGTGATTTTATCCTGTTATTTCTATTAGGGTTCATGATTCCTATGTTTCTATTATGTTCAATATTACTGTTTGTCTCTGAACTTATGTGATTCCTACTTTACCTAGGGTTTCCAATTTTCTACTGTTCTCTACTATTTGCTTAGGGCTTTCCGTGATTTTGTGTTATTCATTGCTCAATAGACTTGATTACTTGTTGTCTCGACCCTTACATAGTATTCTCTATTGGTCCTATTGATTTCCCTCAGAGCTGTGATATCCTTTCTCAAAGCTGTAACTTGTATGCGTTTTCCTTAGAATTGTTTACTGATTTCAAATTATTCCCTTACTTATGTGATACTTTCCTTAATTAGAATTGATTCCCCTGTGATTTAAGTCCCATACGTGATTCCTGTGATTTATTTTTAGAATTAAATTGTATCCTACCTTATTTATGTGCCTAAACATGCTGTCAAATACTCATCACATATATTTTCCTTATGTGAAAAACACGTATTTGACCTTATTACATACTACATTCTATACTACTCCTATTATGGTATAAACAACTTTTAAGTGATCTTTTCCTTATTTAGCATAATTTTTACCTGTTTGAATCATGACTCCTTAATTGAAGGGAATCCAGACCTCTGATTGATTTAATTGATGCTATTTTCTATAATTATGCCATTCTGCACTCGTTTTGAGCATTATATATACACTCTATTCATTCCTCACAAGAACATGAACATATACACTGTTCTAAGCTCTCTCCTACACACACACATACTCTCTTGCTTCTCTTGCTGTTTACTTGCAACTTAGTCGGCTGAAAGCCAAGACTGAGTGATTCTATTATTCTATTGCTCTGCTGGTCTACTGTTTTGTTGCTCTACACACTACTGCTCTACCTCTCTTCATTTTGCTGCTCTTCACTCACACTCATTCTTTCATTCAACTGGTATGCTTTCAGTTTAAGTTCGCAACATCCAAAACAATACGTCTCTGTTGGTATTACGATTCCTTTTGTTTCTCCTATGCTTCTACTTGTGGTTCTGCTGTTTACCTTGCAATTAGCGTGTCTATTTTGTCTATGTGATCTCCCTTTCCCCTTTAGTTCAGCATGTCTATTGCTTTTCTTACATGTTTCACTATGAATTTGCCTTACCCCCTGATTCCTAACACTATAAGCATGTACTCATGACACCTAGTTACTATGTAATCCTGAACCCTTCCCCTGAACCTAATGTGTAACTCTGTTTAGCATCCCTCAATCTAATGTTGTTGAACTCCTGGCATGAATACTTTGTGATAGACTATTGTTGTGATTATTTAAAGTTCTGTGAGACTTCTCTGATGTTAACCCATGTGCAACTATGCTTTCACATATGAACTACTTGTCCCCAACTCCCCTTTCCCTGTTTGTGTTTGTTTCCTGAACTATGTATGTTTTTTAGTTGCTGATTGTCCTGTTTCTTTTCCTCCTCAAACTGGTTTTCATAAAAACAAATTCTTCTACTGTTCTCCAAAGCCTACTTCAAAATAATTGTTTCAAAAAACTATTTCCAACTCAACTCTTCTAAAACTATGAGCACACCTCACTACTCTTAGTTTCTTAAGTTCAGCCCTCTCGTGTGAGCACTGCTTTGGGGATCATTTGAGTACCCGCTGAACTCTGACACACGAGGTTGGCATTCCCACACTACACTTACTCATTCCTGGCTAGGGTACCTGTGTGTGAGCACTGCCTGGGATCCTCTGAGGTCCTTAGGAACTCTGACACACGTGGGTTATGAAAGGTCATGGCATATGACATTATTGGATCTGGTGATTTGGTCCTATTGTTAGGCTCCCTATAGTGTAACTTCTTAATTTCCTTGTTTACTTATGTAATTCATGCAATACTGGTCTGTAATAATTAATTGTAAAAATGATTCTGGGGCTCGATAGTGAAATGGGTGGGGTTATGCATGCTTAGTATAGATACGGGTAGAAACCATGCTCGTAGGTTTATTTTATATGTGCGCAATAGTCACCATGCTTAGGAATACCTGTCATTCATGCATTAGATACCATGATACTTAGGTTTATTTATTTCAGCATCTCATCATACTCATATCTGCTTAGAAATTATGTTCATAGTTGAATAACAACAAAAATGGCCTTTATAATGTTACTGCTTCAGCATTCTCACAACTACATCACCTAGAAGTCATATTATGCTAGGCTGAAGTAATAACATTAGCCACCAAAGCTTGCATTTAGAAATCATGTCCCATAGGATGTTACTTTCAGCATGTTACTTGTGCCAAAATCCTGTGTTAAATCAACATACTGCTATGAACACCTAGAAAAATCATGTGTTAGGTTCAACAACTTAATAAAGAATTATATCTCTGTACGTTTTGTTTTAAGTCAAATGTGTTAAAAAAGGATCTCACTAAAATAAATTGTGATGCTGAAAATGCATATGCATTTAGAACATCATGTATAGGTTTTTTGCATCATGCTGCACCTTGCTTGCATTTAGATATCATGCCTTTAGGATCGCATCTTTATTCATTTTAACACTCTTTCCGTTATCCTGGTTAAGATTAAAACAGACTCACCCCTGCTTAACAACTATCGTCTAAAACTGGATTCTTAAATTGCCTAACTGAATCAGTTTAATATGCCTAGGCAAGCCTTAGGTGTTAAACTTGTTAAAACCGGAAAACTATTCCTCTTTTCTGCGTATTGTTTGGTTAATTATAGATAAGAAATCCATAGTCTGAAATTGGTAAAAATCCTTTCTCAGAAAATTTGTAATAAACCTACCTCGCTACTGTATTCTCGCCTAGACATCATGCATTAGGATCTGAAGTTAAAAGACCTTATGTGTGTTTGAGTCGTGCTGATATGTGCATAACTTGTGGAGGAATATCTGAGCCTCATATTTGCTTCTGTGTTTTTCCATATTTGTAGTCCTAACTGTCTTTGCTTGTCGTTTAGAATTTTGTCCTTTAAACATAGGGGTTCAGTCTAGTACTTCCCTTTTAGGATAGTAGTCCTAACCTCCTCCGAGACTGATAGGATGGGACAGGTAATAGCACGCGACAGAGTTCGTGACCAACGCATGTTTTAAATACCTTCACGGGGTAGGAAAGGGTTGAATATGGATATGATGACCGGTGCGCTAATACCACGTGTAGCCCCTCTTTGAGGAGTGACATACCGGGTATTGCATTGATGTGATTCATATTGTTTCAAACGTAGGATGTCTTTCTCTCAAATGTCTTACTAGTTCTTTAAAAAGTTAATAACTCCGATGCTTATTTGAAATCCCCTCTTATTTGAGTCGTTACTTGCTACTTGCTTATTGTATAAATTCACGAAAACCATTTGGCCGGGAACCACAGTTGTGGATCCTGAGGGGTGCCTAATATCTTCCCCTTGGGATAACTTCAAGCCCTTACCCCATCTCTGGTAATGCAAACTAGTCTCATGAGTTAATCCATCTAGGTGCCCTAACGCACCTTTAAAATTGTTAGGTGGCGACTCTTCTTTTAACCCTCCTCCTTTAAAAGGAGTTGTCAGAATGTCATAAACTCGTTCTATGCTTAAAGGAAAAAGGGGGCGCGACAGAGCTCTGATACCAACTTGTCACGACCCCAATTTCTAACAGGTCGTGATGGCACCTATCGTGGAACTAGGTTAGCCAACCATCACCTTAATACACATTTGTTCTATTATAATGATTCTCAATTCAATAATAAACAGCAAACAAGCATAAAATAATTTCATTAAGTCTTAGCGCCCCAATAATAGTCTAAAAAACTCTAAACAGAACCTCCCAATACTGGAGTCAACATGGTCACAAGCATCTACGAAATACAACTAACTCTGACTAATGTCTTAATCAATGTCTATGAAATAAATACTAATACTAATAAAGGAAGGGAAATGGAGAAGCTGTGGACGCTGGACATCTACCTCGAAATCCCATGAGCTGCTGATAACGAACTCGAACGACTACTGCTCCGAATCAATACCTGGATCTGCACACAGAGGTGCAGGGAGTAATGATGAGTACGCCAGCTCAGTAGTAATGAAAATAAATCACAGTCTGAGAAATATAAAACACATAATGCAGATACACCAATTCACAAAACCAGTAAAACACCAAGTCACCATAAAGTACTCATCAAATACATAAGTTCGAAAACCGGTTTCCAGAAATCCTTTGAAAACAAGTATAATATCAATATATTTCAGTGAAATCCTCAGTAAAAATCAGCTTGAAAAAAAAGCAAAGTGAATCGGTCAAAAACTCCGTAAAATTATCATAAACCTGCCCCTCGGGCCAAAATAATTTCTCGTAACAATTGCCCATCAGGCATCCTCACCATCACTCAATAACAGTCCATCAGGCATCCTCACATTCACTCAGTATCAGCCCATTAGGCATCCTCACAATCACTCAGTATCAGCCCATCAGGCATCCTCACAATCACTCAGTATAAGCCCATGAGGCATCCTCACAATCACTCAGTATAAGCCCCGCGGGCATCACTCATTAGGTACCTGCGCTCACTGGGGGTGTGTACAGACTCCGGAGGGGCTCCTACAGCCCAAGCGCTATAATAAGCCACAACATGGCATAAATCACACATAATATAGGCACGGAGCCTCACTCATATTATATCATCTTCACAATATTGGCCCGCAGCCTCACTCAGTCAGACACTCTCAACATGCCCTTCAGGCCATAAATATATCGGGTTCTCGACCCAAAATAGTGTTTCATTTTCAATAAATAGTATCAACATACTCTGAGTGTCAAAACAATTTATCAAGAAAAGACTGAGTGAAAATCATAACATATCAGTGAGGAAAAATAGTAAAACATCCCCCAAGGAGTAAACAAATCGGCACTAGACCCTAAACATGGCATACATCCCAAATCATATCAAAATATAATAATACTATTAATCATAGGCTTAAAAATCGGTTTCGCAACTCAATAGTTGCCTAAAAACGAATATATCTTCAAAGTTCCAATCTTTGCATTCCAAAACCTGTGAAAGGGTGCAGAATCCAGGGTTTCATACCCTCAGGACAGGATTTAAAGATATTACTTACCTTAAACTAGCCCAAAAACTATTCTGCAATATGCTTGCCTCTCGAACCAACTCCCGAGTGCTCCAAATCTATAAAGATCAGACCTTTATCATCAAATTATGCTTAAGGAATGAATTCCAATTGAAAATATCGATTTTAGCTCAAAACCCGAAATTTGCTAAAACCTGACCCCCACGCCCGCATCTCGGAACTCAGAAATTTTTATACCAAAATATTATTCATCATCTCACGAGTCCGTACATATAAAGAACACTAAAGTCAGAGTTCATTTGACCCCTCAACTCGACCCCTAAAGGTCTCATAATCTCAAGCCCTAACTCCCCCTTTTTCTACTGATTTTCATGAATTAAACACTGGGAGTATGTTCCTTAATCACCTATAATCAAGTTTTAGGGTCCAAAATACTTACCTATATGAAGAACGATGATTTTCCCTCTTCAAAATTGCCTCAAAAGCTTCTTCCCGTACAACAATGGTGGAAAAAGGGTTAAAATTCGCGAAGGCAGGTTTTTATACTTTCTGAACAGTGGTTCCGCACCTGCGACTTTCATTAAACGGGCTAACTTCTGCACCTGCGACTTCGCAGGTGCGATCCTCACTCTGCATCTGCGACTTCCCTGAGCCAGCCAAAATCCGCACCTGCGGACCCCTGTCCGCTTCTGCGGGCCTGCACCTGCGGTAAATCTTCCGCAGGTGCGAAAATCACTGTGATTTCACACCAGCAGCCTATTGCTGCAATTTCCAACTTCGAACATTCCGTTAACCATTCGAAATCAATCCCGAGCCCCTCGGGACCCCAACCAAACGTACCAACCCATTACATATGATCATTCAAACTTAGTTTCACTCTCAAAACACTAAATATAACCTTAAAACACCAAAATCACATCAAATTCAAGCCTAAGAACTTTGAAATTTCTAAAATCCACCAACGATGCCGAAACTATTCAAAACAACTCCGATGGACTTGAAATTTTGCAAACATATCCAAAATGACATTATGAACCTATTCCATTTGTCGGAATTCCATTACAACCCCGATAGCCTATTTTCCACTACCGACCAGAAATCGCCAAAAATTAACTTTTGCCAATTCAAGCCTAATTCTACACTGGACATCAGAAAATTATTCTGAACACACTCCTAAGTCCTAAATTACCTAACGAAGCTATCCGAGCTATAAAATCTGCATTCCAAGGTCGTTTACCAATAAGTCAACTCTCAGTTGACTTTTCCAACTTTAAGGCTATTTTAAAGACTAAGTGACTGAACTCTCACTACAACGATTCGATTTCAAGCCTACCAACTCTAACACATCAATAACAGTATAACCAACCAATAACAAGTCAATAACAATAATTATAATGCAGGTTCTACGTAACGACAGACCGGGTCGTTACACAATTCCTATGTGGTCCGCATTTTCGAGTGTTTGGAAACTTTGGATTTTGCACATTCTTTAAACTTTGTTCCCAGCCCATTTTTTGTGGCCGCACCATTCATGTGCATTCCACACTTTTCATAAAAGTATGTTAGACTTTCCCTCATCATCTGCCTCCGTAGATGAAATTCTACGGTCCGCATTTTGTGAGCTTCTGCTCCTTATATTGCCATGAGTTTAGATTACTCCTTTTTTTAAGTTGGATTTCATTTTAGGAGTCCATCTTCCAGTATTCCTGCAATTTAGCACATTTCATCAGTTTCGGTAACATAATTCAGTGCTTTTAGATTAAATCAAAAGTTAAAAGGCACTAATAAGTAGTCAAAATCCCCACTTATCAAGTCCCCCAAACTTAAAGTTTTTGCTTGTCCTCAAGCAAATAAATTAGTTCCCACCTCCACAGGTTAAGGGCCATTCCAGCTAATCAAAGGTGATTCATTCACACATCAGTTTGGGCCAACAGTTACCCACACCACTTATGTATTATCAACAAGGCATCAAATTAAACTTTTATGCACATATAGTTCTAATGTGACACTTGAGCATCAATAGTTGACTTTATTCATCGAGGAAGCTCGCTCCTTCATGTAGGTAATTATGGATCCCAAACTTCTCCTCCTCTACTCTCCATTTTTCTATCTTGCTTAAGAATTTTAGCACTCAATCCAAAGATTTGCGAAAGGTTCACTCATCTCTCTCAAGAGAATGTCCCAAGTACGACTTTAAGTACCATAGGCTTGCCCCTCATGTAGATCAACACTAATGTAAGCTCGCTCCGCTTGAAATCACGTAGGGCTTTTTGGGAATACATTGAAGGCTTTTGGACTAAGGTTGGATATGCTATGATAGAGTGGGCTCATCTTTCCTTAAGCACTCCATTTTATGTTCTTGGCTCATGCTTTGCCAATTCTTTGAGGCATTTTATTTTCCTTGGGGGAACTAGAGAGACTTAACACCACTCTTTCTTGATCATGACATTCATTTTCTCCCTCTTTGATTTTTCCCTGCTTTGCATCATTACTTTTCATTGAATCCCTTTAACTCTCCGCTTATTCACTTTCTTTTGCATTTTTCTTTTTGTTCTTTTCTTTTCTTGACTTTCCTTCTCATCATTCTTTTCTATTTTGTGCCTTGATACCTCTTTCAAGTTCCTCGTCTTTCCCCCAAACTTACGTTTTTAGCCAATTGTTTCACAAGAGTGTTAAGGAAAGCTCGGGTGCCAAGAGAGGGTCATGCAAAACGGGTAAAGGCTTGTAACATGGTTATTAAATGAGAGAGGTTCGAGGCTAAAATGAGTTGACTAGGGATAACAACATTTTTGGGCAATGGAAAACTTCAAGAGGGTCAAGGAAAGCCTACAATCACTTCTCAAGCCAAGAAAAACTTAAGATTTTGCCTTGAAACATATTCGGGGTAGGTTCTAGACCATTCGCACGGGTACTTGGACTTGCAACAAAAACATCTCACCTCTCACGCGGCTGGATTGTTAAAGAGGATATATTCGAGGGCCCACAACGACCATATTCATGATTAAAAATCACTATGGTTCGATTAAACCACTTGATGATTGCCTAAGTCAACACAAGAGTCACAGAGTCACTAACTAGAGCTATTTCTTTCTAAAAACCTTGTTTTTAACCATAAGCACATAGTTAAGTGTGTTGGTACCAAGTGAAGCATGTGTTGACTCTTCGAGCATGAATCATTCAAGTCTTTTTATTTATTACTACTACTATTATTACCTAAACACCAAAAACAGACTCAATCCCTTAGGAAGGTTGTCACGCCATCCATCGTTGGGAGGAGTCACCTGATTCACACAAAAACTACCTTTGGAAAACCGTGGCATTAAGAAAATCAAAGGCTTATTATCTACTAAAACATAAAAAGAAGTTATTAAATCAAAAAGAAGTTACTAATTCAAAAAGAAGTTACTCAATTAAACACTAACTAATAAAAAACACATGTAAAGAAGCTACAAAGAAAAAACTATTGAAAGCATAACGAATATACATAATGAGATAGGAAAAGAGAGAATATATACAGAATAAGGAAAAACAAATGTTGTCAGTTATTATAAGACAATTTGTCTCAGAATCATCAAAATATATCAAATAAACTTCACCCCCACCCCCCAAATAAAATAAGCATTGTCCTCAATGCCTAACAAAATAAGGGTAAAGGAAGAGTAAGAGTGAAGAAAACTCCTTATGGCTCCTTGGCCATCTCTCTATCCACAACAGTGTCACCGACCTCAGCCTCATCCAACCGGATCTCACCATCCTCAACTCCAGGAGTGACTAGGTGTGTGAACATATGATCTACTGTCTCGGAAGTGTCAGAACCAATGTCTGGCTCCTCAGACTGGTGAGCTGGTGTTATATCTACTGTAGGATCTGGACGTGGGTGGTGTGGTCAAATAACATATCAAATGGAATGTCTTTAGCTGCTGCAAGCTTGGTAACCTGTCTTCGGATCTTTTCCATTGACTTCTTGGAGGCCTGGGACTTCCGCATCTTCTTCACTTCCTTGCCCAACTCTTCTATTACTGACCCATGCTGCACCAGAGTGGCCACGATTGTGTTCTTATTCTCCAAGAGCTTCTTCAAAGTTTCTTCAACTGTGGGGGGAATATAGGGTGCCGGAGTGGAGAACTGTGCTATAATATTGCTGAATATGTTAGACATATTTGCAGTAGCTAGTTGCATCCAGTTGTTGAGACTCGCAGCTGATGTTTGGATATAATTACATATTTTTAGTGCATTACTTACCTTATATTTTAGGTGCTTTAATGATAAACTATACTATATTTGTGCTTAATTGAATATATTTTATGTGTAGGTACGTTGAAGACGAAATTGGGATCAAAGTAGAGATTTTATGTGTATTTTATACACTACAAGAATGGTTCATGATCATTCATTGATTGGAATATTATGCTGACATAAGTAGACGATGATTGAAGAGACAAAGAAATAATTGCAAAGGAAAAAGAAGAAGTTTGGAAACAAGAAACAAGGCAAGGATTTTGGAATGAAAAAAGACAAAAACGTGAAAGGCACAAGTTAAGTCAAGCATCAGAATTAAAATGGAGTTGGGCGACGCCAGCTTGATTTCTCGCTATAGAGCAAGCATAGCGAGCACTCTTACTCGCGTTAGAGCTGGCTAGGCGAGAGACTTTTCTTGCGACATAGCGTGCGACGCTAGATCTGAGGCGAAGTGGACTATGAGTTTTGCCTCGCGAGGCGAGGTTCGTAGCGAGCAGGTTACGAAAATTTAAAGCCTATTTTGTCTCCTATTTAGTTTTGGAATTGTTTATTCTGTTTAGGTCTTTTCCCTACACATATAAATAGTCATTAAACACCATTCGTAGGGGAGTTTGGGGAACCGGAGGAAAGAACATCACGTGGACAACTTGTGGAGGAGAAAATCATCGAGTTCTTCATCCTTTTATCTTTTCTTTGTAATTTGTTTATGCAAAATACTTGGAAAATTGTTACTACGAACATGACTAGATAAAACCCATAGTTCTGGGGTTGTGATTTAGCCATGAATATTGTAGTTGTTTTACGTTGACTTAACCTTGATTATAATTCACTAATGTATGGTTGCTTCTTCAATTCTGTGATTAATTGCTTAATTGTCTGGCCAACAGTTAGGTTCTATTTACTATCTATGTTATGCTTGGGAAAGATGTGTTTAGATCATAGAAGAACTGAAGAGAGAACGATCTTAACTATGGGGGGGGGGGGGGGGGGGGGCGGATTTGGGGTTAGGTAGGGAAGGGACCTGGTCATCTGGCNNNGGTGTTAGTATGGGAAAATTTGTTTTGAAAAAAAAAAAAAATAAAAGAAAAAGCTCTTTAAAGTGGGGGGGGGGGGGGGTGGAGGGCAGATTTGAGGTTAGGATAGGAATGTACCTAGTCATCATGCTTAATTAAATAGTCTAATCATAATGCGTTCTTGATAGATTTATTCCATAGGAATATAGGCATTAATCTAATTTGAATAGGCAAGTAGTACTTCGGGAGAAGGCTATGAGAGCAACTGTTCGATCAATTAGCAACCATGCGCGAATTTTATTCAAGAGAGAGTTAACTAGAACACAATATGATTGGTGAATCGATCACAACCCTGGAATATTTGTCTCTACTGAATACACCACAATTATTTTGCTACTTGATAATTTAGTTAATGATTAGAATTATAGTTTAGTACAATCACATTCTTGAACTCAAAGTCTCAGTGGGTGCGACACTCGACTTATCATTTTATTACTTGTATGGCCATGTATACTTGCGTGTGCGTTTGGGAGCAACATCAGCGCATATAGTGGAGTAGTGGGTATTGGCACTGACTTCAAAGCCGAGGTGGAAGCACTGAAGCTAAAGGAGGGGGCATGGCTGTTGCACTAGCTGAAGGCTCTGCTTAAGTGGATGGCATATCAACTGTCTCTACAGCTACCACTGATGGCTCATCACACTGGCCTATGGGGGTAGTCGGCTGACCCTCTTTCTTAGGGTTGTGTGCATCCATCAGAGAATACCATGAGATACTCAGCAAGATACTCAGTAATGGTTTTAGGATACGGGTAGAAGGTATCAGCTTGCCCAATGACCATAGGTATGTTGGTTGACATCACGTCACCCACATTGATCGGGTATCCAGCCATGATGGAGGCGATTAGAACTGCCCGCGAGATAGGAAGATTTATTTCATTCTAGCATGGGTCTAATCTACTGCAGACAAAGGTCTGTCATCCGTTCGCCTCAAATTTTAGGGTGTTCCTCGGAAAAGGAACCCCTGCTATGATCCATGGTGGTGGTGGCCCTGGAGCTTCCAGAATCTCAGCTAGCCATGGGTGAGTTGCATCTCCCATTGCAACTTCTCCAAGTACTGTGCGGGCTCAACATCATCAAACCCAAAGTAGGTGTTTAATGTGTGCCGGTCAAAACGAACCTTCAGGTTCCTCACTTTGTTATAGTCCCTTCTTGATGTGCGCCACATTGGCGTAGAACTCCCGGACAATATATTCCTTTGCATCCACTACGCTTTGGGTGAACCACATCAGCCCATTCCTCTCTCGAACCTATCTCAAGACTGCTGGATTGTACTTTTCAAGATCCTTCAATGGAATTGTCGCTCGAGAATGAGCGATCCCACTAGCCACCACACACGAAAGCTAGTGAAGGCATCTAGACTGACGAACCGGTCCTCCCAGACCTCTTTCTTCTTTGACCGCTCAAGACCGGCAATAGTAGTATATCCCCCTTGACCAACATATAGAATGTCACCAACTATAGTCGATGGTTCCTCAAGGACAGGTGTAGAGGAGGCTCGGAAGCTTGACTAGCACTTTCCGAACACTCAGAGGTGCTATGTGATGAGGATGGCTCGTTCCAGAGTTGATACCTTCCTGGCGGCGTTGATTGAACAACCAACTGCTCTTGAACTAAATTTCCCTCTGATGCTTCCCTAGATGGGGTATAAGAACTGCATTCCGAGGGCTTTGCATTTCTCCCTGGGTCGGCTGAAGCCTTCTTTGTGATTATCTTTTGGAAGGCAAGGGGTAAAGTACTCTTTCCCCGACCCCTAGAAGGTACACCCCTCCCCTTTGAAGTATCTCCTCTGCCTCGAGATCTAACCATTTTCTTTAACAAGCAACAACAGGTATCGGTTGTAATTTAAGTGCAAACATACAAGAACACACCAGAGAGACAGTGAATAACACAGTGTAAAACATGCTTGCAGGGTAGGGGAGTGCAATCCGCAGAATTATTAGTGCGCCCACAGGATTAGCTTTGCGAACAACATAATTTAATCTTGCGTCCGCAACATCGGATTTGTGGTCTGCACAATTTCCAATGCGACCGTATAATTGGATTGTTGTCCGCACAATTTCTATTGCGACCGCACATGAGAGTCATCAAATTGACAAATTTATGATAACAGAGACTAGTTGTTCTGCGGCTGTGATGGGATATCTGCGGTCCGCACCATTTTCATTGCGGCGGTAAAATCATGCTTGACTTAAAGTGACCTATTCTAAACTTCTGCGGAACGGATAATTTTTTGTGCGGCCGCAGATTTCAAAACAAATACGATTAGAAGGGTTTGCAATTTTTGCACAAATTTGACACGGTGGCAATTTATAATCATGAAAACCTATTTACCCATTCCCGTAGAGAAAGTACTAGTTGACCCACGACAAGTTTAACCCCACATGGTTGTATAATTGAATTCTACGGACAAATGGCCTAAAACTAACTAACAAGTTGTAAATTCAACAAAACATTGAAAAATTCTACAAGTGATAGAGGCATACCAAATATAAAGTAGTGCAAATGAGTGATCACATATGTTGAGTGTGTGTGGCAGATGATTTACTAATCATTTCAATGTTTTAGACTTGTGAATGCTCAAATATGGAAAAAGGGGAACAATAGCTCTAGGCCTTCTATTTATACCGAACAATTCTACTGACAAATGGCCTAAAACTAACTAACAATGTATTAGATTTGTTGTTCTACGGTTTGTAGATTTTTCTGTGCGGCCATAGAATTTGTTGCAGACCGTAGATTTTGACTTGCGGTCGCACTTTGGTCATTTCTTTGACGATCCAACTTCAGAGAGTTGGCATTTTTCCATTTAAATTTATGCGGTCCGCAATGTAATTGTGCAGCTACATATCACCTTTTGGTGTAGCACCCAAAATTGTGCGGTCCACACAATACACTTCCGGTCCGCACTTCTTTCCACACATTGCCAATTTTCTAGGCATAGTTCTTGTAAAGTACACTCATCCCTGTAACACACTTCAGATCCAATTAGCACAAAAATAACACCTATCTAGAAAATAATAAAATAAAAGAAAAAGAAACATGAGTTGCCTCCCAAGAAGCGCCTAATTTAACATCGTGGCACGACGCAGATTACCATCATTTGAAATTAATAACTGTCACCACGTGGCCATCATCAACCTTCCCCAAATAATGCTTCACCTGGTGACCAATGAATCAGAATACCTAATTATTTTTGTTTTTCGAGTCCAAAACACCGAAAGGTATCACACCCACAATTTGAAAGGGACAACTCCATTTAGATTTCAAATTTCAAGGAAACATCTTCAACCGTGAGTTGAACAAAAAAACAAGATCGTCTACCTTGCATATGCATAGTACCGAAACTCATCCAATTCATTCAAATGCGCAACCAGCAAGTTAGCGGCTGCATCCCAATCAAGATTCAATTTCCTTAAAGCCCACATGGCTTTGTGCTCAAGTTCCACCGGAAGATGACAAGCTTTTCCAAACACCAACCGGTATGGAGACATCCCGATCGGAGTTTTGAAAGCAGCCTGATAAGCCCATAGCTCATCATCAAGCTTCTTTGACCAATCCGTCCGATTAACATTCACTGTTTTAGACAAGATACTCTTTATCTCCCGGTTGGAGACTTCCACTTGACCCCTAGCTTGTGGATGAGAGGGAGTCGTAATTTATGAGTGACACCATGCTTGCTAAGCAAAGTTTCAAAAGCCTTGTTGCAAAAATGCAACCTCCTATCTCTTATGATAGCTCGCGGAGTACCAAATCTTGTGAAAATACCCTTCTTCAAGAATGCCACCACACTTTTGGCTTCATTATTGGGTAGAGCAATGGCCTCAACCCATTTAGACACATAATCAACCACGACCAAAATGCAGGTGTTTCCACAAGAACTCACAAAAGGGCCCATGAAGTCAATACCCCACACATCAATGATGTCAATCTCCAAAATGGTACTGAGAGGAATTTCATTCTTCTTCGAGATTCCACTGGCCCATTGGCATTCATCGCATCTTCTCATCATATCACTTGCATCTTTGTAAAAGAGTGCGCCAATAGAACCGAAACTTTGCACTTTGACTGCACTTTTTTCCCCGCCGTGGTGACCACCATAAGGCAAAGAATGGAAAGCCTTAAGAATAACATTTTGCTCTTCGTCTGGTACACATCTTCTAATTACCCTATCCGTGCAAATCCGGAAAAGGTATAGCTCATCCCAATAATAATCTAGACAATCCCGTTTGAGCTTTTTCCTTTAATTTGAAGAGAACTCACCCGGGATGATTCCACACATAAGGAAGTTTTCTAGATCCGCAAAACATGATACCAACTTCATTAAAATAGCCAAGAGTTGCTCGTCGGGGAAGGAATCATTGATTTCAAGTCCATCATGTGGACTCCCCTCCTCCTACAAACAAGACAAGTGGTCTGCAACTTGATTTTCACTTCCTTTTTGATCTTGAATGCCAATTTCAAATGTCTTGCAACAAAAGCACCCATATCATTAACCGAGCTTTTAAATATTTCTTCCTCATAAGATAGCGAAGTGCCGCATGATCCGTATGAACAATAACCTTTGCACCCATCAAGTATGAGCGGAACTTCTCAATTGCAAACACAATGGCAAGAAGCTCTTTCTTTTTAATGGTATAACTAACTTGGGCATCATTCATGGTTTTACTAGCATAGTAAACCGGATGAAATATATTGTTGATATGTTGCCCCAAAACAGCTCCAACCACTACATCACTAGCATCGCACATGAGCTCAAAAGGGATACTCCAATTAGGAGCGGTGATTATGGTAGTGGTTTTCAACTTGAAATTTAGCAATTCAAAGGCGCTCATGCAATCATCATTGAAGTGCAACTTAGCATATTTCTCCAAGAGTTTGCACAACGGGTTCACCACTTTAGAAAAGTCCTTTAAGAAACGTCGGTAGAACCCCGCGTGACCCAAGAAACTTCACACGCCTTTTACTGAAGTTGGAGGTGGAAGTTTAGAAATCACCTCTATTTTTGCCTTGTCGACCTCTATGCCATTCTTGAAAATTTTGTGGCCAAGGACAATGCATTCCTCGACCATTAAATGACATTTCTCCTAATTTAGCACCAAGTTTGTTTCTTCACACCTTGCCAATACTTTATCCAATTTCGCCAAACAATCATCAAAGGAATCCCCGACTACCAAGAAGTCATCCATGAAGACTTCAGGGTAGTCCTCCACCATATCCGTAAAGATCGCCATCATACACGTTTGAAAAGTCGTCGGTGCATTGCATAAGCCAATGGCATCTGCTTGAAAGTGAAAGTACCATAGGGACATGTGAAAGTTGTTTTCTCTTGATCTTCCAGAGAAATAAGGATTTGGTTGTAGCCCAAATTTCCATCTAGAAAATAATAGAAAGCACGGCCGTCCAACCTATAAAGCATTTGGTCAAGGAAGGGAAGTGGAAAATGATCCTTCCTGACTTTGTTTAGCTTGCGATAGTCCATACACACTCTCCACCCGTTCACCGTTCTTGTGGGAATCAACTCGTTCTTGTCAATGGTGAACACCGTCATGCCCCTCTTAAATTGGGGCACATTGCATCGGAGAAGTCCACGAACTATCGAAAATGGGGTAGACAGCCCCGAAATCCATGCACTTGATAATCTCCTTTTTGACCACGTCTTCCATAGCTTCATTGAGTCTCCTTTGATGTTCAATGGATGATTTGGCATCTTCCTCCACGTTAATCTTGTGCATGAAAAATGCGGGGCTTCTTCCCCGAATATCCACCAAAGTCCACCCAACAACCTTCTTTCTCTTGTGGAGCACCGCCAATGTGGAGTCAACCTGCACGTTAGTCAAACATGAGGAAAGAATAACCCGTAAAGTAGAACAAGGGCCAATAAATTCATACCTAAGATGTGAAGGCAATGGCTTCAACTCCAAGGTAGGAGGCACTTCAATTGAGGTCTTTGTAGGAGAATCCAAGGAAATTTTTCTGGGTGCATAGTTGTACGACCCTATTTCTTGCAAAGAATTCACATATTCCATGAAGACATCGATCTCGTCATCATCAAAGTTGAGAAAGACGACCTCTAACATATCACCCACATTAATCGTGGCACTTGTATCATCAATAATCACATCGGTCACCAAGTCCACGAACGAACACACTTCATTGCTATTTGGTTGCCGTATAGATTTGCATACATGGAAAACCACCTTTTAATCACCCACCGGAAAGTGAGTTCTCTGGCTTCCACATCAACAACAGACTTCCCCATAGCAAGAAAAGGTCTTCCAAGAATAATGGACACCTCATAGTCCACTTCACAAAATTAGCTGGAAGAATGAACTTATCAACACGAACCAATATATCTTCAATCATTCCCAACAGTCTCTTCATTGTACGATCGGCCATTAGTAATCTCATAGATGTGGGTCTTGTTTGATCAATTCCCAGGGTATGGAAAACAGAATAGTCCATCAAATTGATACTTTCTCCAAGATCACAAAGAGCTTTGGCAAACTCGGCACTTGCAATGGTACAAGGGATTGTGAAAGCACCGGGATCTTCAAATGTAGGAGCCATCAAATGCACAGTTGCACTCACTTGATGAGTGACTTTGATAGTTTCAAAATTCTTGAACCGCTTCTTTGTCACCAAATCCTTCATAAACGTTTCATAATCGGGCATTTTCTCCAAGGCTTCAACTAATGGCACATTTATCGAGATACTCTTCATCAAGTCAATGAACCTTTTTAATTGATTCTCATCATTTTGCTTAGCGAGCTTTTTAGGATATGGAGGAGGTGGCTTAGGCAATGGTGCCTTAGACTTTTGCACTACCGATCTCGGTATGTCAATAACATGATCCCTAGACGGGTTTACTTCCTCTTGAGTCTCTTCCACATTGTCATCAATATAATTCCGCACCTTATCATTTTCTTGCACCAAATTGTTCGGGATCTTTTCTTCTTATACCACATGCTCATCATCCACAAGTTGCCTTTGACTTGAGGTGGGTTCATTCCTACCTCTTCCACTTCTTGTAGTAGTGGCCACAACATGCCCCGTATTGTTCCCACCCTTTGGGTTCACCACTGTGTCACTTGGTAGTGCCCCCTTAGGACGAGAATTTAAAGTTGTACAGGAAGAGTGTGTCTTCACCATATGTGAGAAAATAAAAAAACAATGATTCAGACTTAAGGATAAGCAAATCTGCACGACAGAGAATGAAAGAAGTAGGAGTTTTCCCAAAACCCATGTAGCCTCTCGAAAATAAGTACAGACATCTCTGTACCAACTCGCAAGACTCTGCTAGACTTGCTCATGACTTATGAGACCTAAGCAACCTAGTGCTCTCATGCCTTCTAGTCATGGACCAAAATCCCATCTGGACCATGATGGCGCCTAACATTTCTTGCTAGGAAAGCCAACGACAAATATACATAATTAGACTTCAAAAATATTATTAAATAGTCTCAATAGCAGAATAGCATAAATAACTATAGTCAAAATAACGATACAATGAAAAACCACCCAAACTCTAGTGTCACCGAGTGCATGAGCTCTATAGAATACAAAATATAATATTGTCTAAAAGATAGAATGATAATAAAGGACAGGAACATACAGCAAGGACAGCAATCGGCGAGGCAGCTCTAACTCCATCCTGATAGTGCAACACAAATACGCTCACTATGCTCAATTGGGTCTAACTCCTGAATCTTCATATAAATATAGAGTGTAGTATGAGTACGACTGACCCCGTGTACTCAATAAATAGAAAGCCTAACCTAGTTCTATAAGTGGTGACGAAGTTAGCGAGGTCCAATACTCACTTTCAACAGCCAACAACAACAATAACACCATGATTATGGAGATGAAAAAGAATCTCAAATAATATTAGGTTTAACTCTATCACAATAAGAGGAGGAATAAGCATTCTTTTCAAATATATCAGTCAAGGTATCAACTTTTCCATAGAAACCACCTAGACAGGGATTTAACAAAGTGAAACTACTATTTCAAGCTCTAACATCAGATGGAGACAACAAATACCAATTATCATGAGGACAATACAACTCTATACCTGCATGACAAGTATACATGCAAAATTAAACAACATCACTAGTTAACCATCAAGAATACAAAATCTCAGCACATTCAAAGCGTCTGACACAAAAGTACCCCTCAATTATACTCTCAGCACACTCATGGTGCCTGGCGTAATGGTGATGAATAATCACACACACACACCCCTTAATATTGTATGGGTGCCTAGCATAAACCCCTCACTAAGAACATATCAAGTGCATGAACTCACATGGTTATTACCTGACTCCGGAGTGGCAGACCCTATCCCAAGCATTGGTTGGAACAAAAGTCAATGATCAATATCACTCAATCCAATATGGTCTTTGACTCAAGCGTCACCTCACAACCGCTTTATGGCCCAAGATCAGTCATCAATCTTCTCAAGTCTCAGTATGCTCACGTCTCACAGTACCATGATCAAAATATCTCACAAAATATACCAACGTGCCAAAACTCAGCTCAAATACGTGTCACACACATGAGACTAACAACATATTAGATAACATATAAAGAGTGCACAGAGACAGAGATATAATATGCGAATATAATAACATGACTGAAAACTATGACTACGGCAAAGGCAAATAGCTCAACATAAAAAAAAAGCTTATCATGTCTCAAATATATAAGCAATAACCTAACCATGATTTTTGGCATTAGTAATAGTTTACGTAGTCAAACTATGGTATCAAAGAGGCATGATAGCAAAGCAAGGCATTTAATAGCTTAAGATCTTCCCGGATCATTAATAACTATGGTTCATGAATATATGCTTGTCACCTCGCATACGCATAACCCCCAACATATAGCAAACATCACAGTCTACGGAAAAATACCCTCATCTAAGCTTAGGCAAGATACTTAACTCGAACGAGTAAGAATCAATACTCCAAGAATGTCTTGCCTCTCAAATTGGCATTCGAACGCGTCAAATCTAACAAAAAATAACTCAATAATGTCAAATACAGTTATAAAAATCATTTCCAAATAATAAAGCTTTGATATTTATTCAATTTCAAAAATGTCAAAAAAGGTTAACTCGGGGATACATAGTCAAAACCTGAGTCAAAGGATCGATCCCAACTACCCATTACCTCATGAGTCCAAATATGTGATAAAATTTCAAAACTGAGTCCAATTCGACTCTCAAAACCCCAATTTCCACTCTCTTACGTTGTAAAAAAGGTCCCAAAATTTTCCTCAAAATTTCATATCTTAGGTGTTATTAATCCATGAAGATTAAAATGAGGAGAAATCACTTATCCCAAAGTCTTGTATGAAAGTGTCCTTCAAAAATCTTTCCTCTTGGAGTATAACATTAAAAATATGAGAGAATGGGCTAAACTCCCAAAATATAACACTAAAGTATTTTGCACAGCAATACCCTTCGCAAACATGGTCACTGCCTTGTGTTCGCAAAGCAGAAACTGTCACAGCCTCAAAACGTCCCTATGCGAATGAAGTACTCACCTCACATAAGCGATGCACAGGCGCCCCCAGGCCTACGTGAACGTGAGCCCCTCCGTTGGTCGCGAATGCCATTCTCCTGTCTGGCTCACCTCTACGTGAACGCAACACACAAGGCGCAAACGTGAAGACCAACTGCCTCAACCCATTGCGAACGCGACCTACTGTATGTGAATGCCAAGAACTAAATTAACCTCTTTAAAAATAACCATTCGTGATCGCGAGATCTGCTCCACGGTCGCGAAGCACACATACACCATCAGAAAATCTGCAACCTCAAACAAGTTTCGAGTGGTCCCAAACTCACCCGAGCACCTGTAATCTCGTCCAATTATACCAACTAGTGTTTAAACACTACGCGAACCTATTCAAAGCCGCCAAATACATATGATATCATCACATCTTTGAATAAAAGATCAAACCACAAATTGAACTTCTCTTAAGTTCAAGAACTTCCAAACTTCAAACAAAGTGTTGAATTCAAGCCCAACTAATCCGGATTACATTCCAAGTTTGGATAAAATAATTTGAGCCTGATATTATCAAACTCAAATCATGGTCAACCTATGAACTTTCCAAACCTTCAAACTTTTAACTTTATACAATCAGAACCAAACATCCTAGGAAGCTCCAAAACCAATCTGGACATCTATATAAATCCAAAATTGTCAAACGAACCTATTGGAACCATCGAAACACCAATCCGAGATCATATACTCGAAAGTCAAACCTTGGTCAACTTTTATAACTTAAAATTCCAACAATGGAACTATATGTTCTAATTTAATCCAAAACCTTCCCGAAAACAAATCAAACATCTCCGCAAATCACAAACTAACACACAAGCATTCGAGAAGCATAAATAAGGAAATGGAGCTCAAATACACAAAACAACAAGCTGGATGGTTATAATTTTTTTAATCATTGAGAGGCTAAATAAGATATTGATAATTATATCATATAAAGACAGTGGATTATCTTAACTTAAATATGGGTCTGTCTATATACAGAAATGGAAGGTTCTAATCACAGAAGGAATGACAAAATTATGGCTATATGAGTTTGGAATTATGTACTTTTCTTAGTCTGTGTGGACTTTAGGGAACATCCTCTCATTTATTTTTATTACCTCTCCCTTCTCCTCTTGTAATTTCTCCTAGATTTTTGAAATTTTAGTTATTACTTAAATTATTTTAAGCATAATGATTAAACTAGTGTAGATGTGCACCAAAGGAAGGGTCTGCGGGTAAGTAAAGGGGGAGGTGGTGAAACTGGTGGTAGCCAGGATAATGTTGATGGTGGCAGTGGTGGGGGATGAGAAGGAGGTGCTAGTGGTGTAAGAAGAGGTGAAAGGGCTAAAATGGGTTGCGTTGATGAGATGGCATGCCACGTGATGTCCACCACATCAAGATGTCAGTGTCACGTGAGATTTGGCATCCACCTTGGACAACCATAATGGTAGAGAGAATTTTTGAGCCGATTGGCTAATCTTGGTGTTATTGTTGTACGAAAAGTATGACGGATGACAAAATTAATTATTTCACATAGTAAAGGATAAATATGACCTTTTTCCTTTATTTTATTAGCAGCAATATTTTAGACTATGATGATAAATCATCTTTTAATTAGATGCTCGAGTTATAAAAGTAACATTTTCCTTATGGGGTGTTAATAAATCTTGTCACACCTCCTTTTTACTACCCCGAAAGGGTATAAGGGAGTTTTTCCAATTTAAGTGACAATCAAAACGGGATTATTTTACTTAAAATTCAGAGTCGCCACTTGGGATAGTTTATGGTTTCCCAAGTCACCGGTTTAAATCCCGAATCGAGGAAAACTTGACTCTGTTTTACAGTCCGCAAACATAGAAATCCGGGTAAGAAATTCTGTTAACCCGAGAGAAGGTGTTAGGCATTTCCGGGTTCCGTAGTTTTAGCACGGTCGCTCAACTATTATTATTGACCTATTTATCTGATTTTAAAACATTGTTTGAAACCTACGTGCCTTTTTAACCTTTTTACGTTTTAGCCGCTTTTAATTATTTTAAACAATTATGGAGTTTATTTAAACAAGTCGCGGTGTCGCGCACTTGTTATTTTTGTACACATCGCAAATCATGTCACGGGAACCGTACCCAAGATCTACAACATATTTATTTTAATTATTTGAAATTGGGGTCGAGTCACGCCAGCGTGCACTCGAATTTTGAAATATTGTATCCATGACAATGCCACGGGAACCGTACCCATAATCACGGTGATTTATTATTAATCACGTCTAAAGCAACCAGCAATATTTATGAGATTTGAGATTATTGTGAAGGCCATAGGTTATTGAGGTCATTTTAGAAATGTGTATCACTTAGCTATGATTGTAGTTAAGAAAATTATTTACATTGCAAGTCGTTGACGGGCTAGTGATTAAATATAACCAAGGTTACTTAAATTCCAATTATTAAATAAGAAAATGATCCAACATTACATGGACTCATGGCTTAACCATTGATAAAATTCCTATTAATCGAACAAACAGAAACAAAAATCAACACAACCAACCAAACATTATATGATATAGTTCAAAGTCTCAAATTCGTTGCCCTTTTTTTCCCCTTTTGTTTATTACGTTTAAGATTTTGCAATAATAACCAATTAGTCTTCAAACATACCATAAACGTTGGTTCATGATTTCAGCAGTAAACAAACCAAACTAAGCAAATAGCCAAGTGACAGAAAGTCAATACCATAATGAATAACCTTCACAGGTTCTATGCTTCAAAACGATATAGTCATAACATAGCAGTTAAAATGTAATCGGGGGTAGAAGAATGAACCTTAATGGTGAATTTTACTTTCATGTTGATATTGAATCTTCAACCATGGATAACAATGTAAAGACTCAAACAAATTTGAAGGGAAACAGAACACTTGGCCGGAACTCGACCCAACAATCACGCCAACTTGACGACGAATTACAACTACGGCCTCGAAGGAACCGGATTTGGATGAACGAGGACCTAGCCGGAAAATATACAAGTTGTCGTAAAATCGATAGCAGGTGGCTCTACTTCCATAGAGAACATCGGAGCTCAATTGAACAAACACTAGCCGGAAAAATAACAAACTAGAATGACATATTTGCCGTTTACGACCAGATCTGGAGTTTTGGGATGCTCGGGGAAGAGAGATGACACAGAAGGAAAGGGATGAAGAAAGAAGAAAGGGAAACGTTAGCTATGGCTACTGGTGGCTGGCTGGCGGTGAAAGATGGAGGAAAAAGCTCCAGCAGGTTTTCCTAGTGTGTTTCGTCTCTTGCCGTTGCTGCTGGTTTTCCGGCGACTTGGTTGTGGTAGTTCTTTTTGTGGTGTGAATAAAAGGGGTCGTTGGTTGAGGGCTAAGGGTGGCTGGTGGTTTGGGAGATGAGGTTGTTGGTGAGAGGCGTGTGGCTCTTGGTTGTGAAGAGGGGAGGTGGCCGGCGGCCTGAGAGGCTACAGTGGAGGTGTGCGACGGTAGGGTGGTGTTTTCCGGCGAGTGAGGCTGAAGGAGATGAGGGCCGGCTTTTGGTTTTTTGTCTGTCTAAGAGGTCTGAAGGTGTTCCCTGGTCTCTAATGTTGAAGAAGAAGATGGTATTAATATTTGTTAGGGTAGTGAAGGGTAAGGAAGATTGGGCTTTTATTGTTAATTTCGAAAATGGGCCTAAGATTGAATTTTTTAGCCCAAATTTGATTCTTTCTTATTGAATAATAATAAAATACTATCCACATATAGTAATTAATCCTAATTAAGTAGAAATAACTATTAAAATTAAATTAACCGTTAAAACAAAACTATTTTTGGTGTTTTTCAAATATCATGCTAAAAAAATAAAAAAGGGATTAGATTATAATCATCGCAAAAATTCAAATAATATTACTACCAAAAATATTGATATTCCTGAAAACGAAGTGAAAATATTTTTTTGTAATTTTTATCTTTTGTAATAAAATAAAGTAAAAGTGCCAAAACTAGTTAAAAATAGAGATACTAGACCTAAACTAAATATTTAGATGCTAAATGTGTATAATCTCGGGGAGGGTCAAAAATTACATGTCTACAACTGCCCCTCTTTGACTGGAAACGCGAAGAGTTTTCAGACAAAGAACGACTAGACAGGTTTTTTGACCCGACCATTATTTAGAGAGACCAAAAACTAAAAGAAAAGAGAATGTGACCGAGCCCTGGTATCTGAGCTTCCTACATATCCTTGGCTATAAAGGAATCAGGCCACGTGTAGTTCAGAGGAAGGAAGAGTGATGGAGTATACCGAGGTGGAGAGCCGATTGAGGTTCCGTTCCGTCGAGGTTTCGTCTGCGGCCCTGTTATTACATCAAAATCAAAAATAAAAATAAAAACTAACTAAACCTGTCAACTATGAGTTACAAAATTCTTATCTATAAGTCTTCTGAAGCTTGATCTTGAGTCTTGAATGGTCTTCATGCAAACTGTAGATTTGAACCTTGACGCTTGCTAGCTGCAGGTGCTACTTCATTGTTTTCTTCTTCTTATTCTTTTTTTATTCTGGATTAAGACTACTTCTGTTGGTCATCTATTATCGACTCGCATTCTTGCCGCGAGCTTCTGCTATTGCTAACGCGAATTGAATTCTGAAATGGGTTCCCTTGTTTTCCAGGTGAGTGCCTGATTTCCGAGACTTGGACTGCATTCCCTTCTTCTCCTGGTGGGCGCCTGATTGTCAAAACTTGAATTGTATTCCCTTGTTCTCCAGGTGGGCGCCTGATTGCCAAAAACTTGAATTGTATTCCCTTGTTCTCCAGGTGGCCGCCTGATTGCCAAAATTTGAAACTGTATTCCCTTGTTCTCCAGGTGGGCGCCTGATTTCCACAACTTGAACTGCATTCCCTTGTTCTTCAGGTGAGCGCCTGATTGCCGAAACTTTGGATTGTATTCCCTTATTTTCCAAGTGGGTGCCTGATTTGTCAAAACTTTAATTGTATTCCCTTATTCTCCAGGTGGGCATATGATTTCCAAAAACTTGAACTGTATTCCCTTGTTCTCCAGGTGGGCGCCTGACTGTCAAAACTTTAACTGTATTCCCTTGTTCTCCAGGTGGGCGCCTGATTACCAAAACTTGAATTGTGTTTCCTTGTTCTCCAGGTGGGGGCCTGATTGCCAAAACTTCACTTTATTCCCTTGTTCTCCAGGTGGGCGCCTGATTACCAAAACTTGAATTGTATTCCCTTGTTCTCCAGGTGGGCGCCTGATTGCCAAAATTTGAACTGTATTCCCTTGTTCTACAGGTGGGTGCCTGATTTCCACAACTTGAAACTGTATTCCCTTGTTCTCCAGGTGGGCGCCTGATTGCCAAAACTCTAACTGTATTCCCTTGTTCTCTAGGTGGGCCCGTTATTACAAAAACTTGAATTGTATTCCCGTGTTCTCCAGGTGGGTGCCTAATTGCCAAAACTCGAACTATATTCCCTTGTTCTCCAGGTGGGTTCCTGATTTCCATAACTTGAAACTGTATTCCCGTGTTCTCCAGGTGGGCGCCTGATTTCCAAAACTCGAATTGTATTCCCTTGTTCTCCAGGTGGGCGCCTGATTGCCAAAACTGTAACTTTATTCCCTTGTTCTCCAGGTGGGCGCCTGATTACTGAAACTTTGGATTGTATTCCCTTACTCTCCAGGTGGGCGCCTGATTGCCAAAACTTTAACTGTATTCCCTTGTTCTCCAGGTGGGCGCCTGATTGCCAAAACTTTAACTGTATTCCCTTGTTCTCCAGGTGGGCGCCTGATTTCCACAACTTGAATTGCATTCCCTTGTTCTCCAGGTGGGCGCCTGATTGCCGAAACTTTGGATTGTATTCTCTTGTTTTCCAAGTGGGTGCCTGATTTGTCAAAACTTTAATTGTATTCCCTTGTTCTCCAGGTGGGCGTCTGATTTCCAAAAACTTGAACTGTATTCCCTTGTTCTCCAGGTGAGCGCCTGACTGCCAAAACTTTAACTGTATTCCCTTGTTCTCCAGGTGGGCGCCTGATTACCAAAACTTGAATTGTGTTTCCTTGTTCTCCAGGTGGGCGCCTGATTGCCAAAACTTTAACTTTATTCCCTTGTTCTCCAGGTAGGCGCCTGATTACCAAAACTTGAATTATATTCCCTTGTTCTCCAGGTGGGCGCCTGATTGCCAAAATTCGAACTGTATTCCCTTGTTCTACAGGTGGGTGCCTGATTTCCACAACTTCAAATTGTATTCCCTTGTTCTCCAGGTGGGCGCCTGATTGCCAAAACTCTAGCTGTATTCCCTTGTTCTTCAGGTGGGCGCCTTATTACAAAAACTTGAATTGTATTCCCGTGTTCTCCAGGTGGGTGCCTAATTGCCAAAACTCAAACTGTATTCCCTTGTTCTCTAGGTGGGTGCCTGATTTCCATAACTTGAAACTGTATTCCCGTGTTCTCCAGGTGGGCGCCTGATTGCCAAAACTTGAATTGTATTCCCTTGTTCTCCAGGTGGGCGCCTGATTGCCAAAACTGTAACTTTATTCCCTTGTTCTCCAGGTGGGCGCCTGATTGCCGAAACTTTAGATTGTATTCCCTTGTTCTCCAGGTGGGCGCCTGATTACCAAAACTTGAATTGTATTCCCTTGTTCTCCAAGTGGGCGCCTGATTGCCAAAACTCGAACTGTATTCTTTTGTTCTCCAGGTGGGAGCCTGATTGCCAAAACTTTAACTGTCTTCCCTTGTTCTGCAGGTGGGCGCCTGATTTACCCAACTTGAACTGCATTCCCTTGTTCTCCAGATGGGCGCCTGATTACAACACACAGACAAACAAAGAAACTTTTCTGCCCCAGTTTGGTATATGAGCTCATCTGTGAATGTTAATCGAATCATGTTACCCAAAATCTCTAAGAATTTAAACGAAATCCCATTATCAAGGAGGGTCCTGAAAATTTCAAATTGAATCTCATCTTAAGAATGAGAACTTTAAAGCCAACAATATTTCCTCAAAGTAGAGTTTATGCTAGATTTTGTTACTCATGGATGTTTTTAATTTTAACTAAGTCCCATTGTCCAGGAGGGTCCTGAGAACTTCAAATTAAATACCATTATCCAGGCGGGTCCTGAGATTTTAAAACCTAAATCCCATTATCCAGGAGGGTCCTGAGAACTTGAAAACTAAATCCCATTATCCAGGAGGGTCCTGAGATCTTAAAATGTACTTACCTGAGCCAGACTCTCTTTCTGGAGGATCTCTGTAGAAAGAACAAAATTCCTTGCCCCTGAATCATGCTTTCCTCATGGAGGGTCCCTGCAAATCAGACAAATTTTCTTGCCCCTGTTTGCACTCGAGAGATTTGTGAGTTGTTAGAAAAGTTGTGAACCACTTATGCTACTGATGCAATGATAAGAGTAAACTAAAGACTCGACTAGGATGTGCGTTTCCTGTGAGAAAAACCACAAATGTTTGACTAGCAAGTGCGTTTGCTAAGAGTAAAACCTGAAAGACCCAAATTAGGAAGTGCATCTCCTAGGGGGGAAAACTCAATTTAGGAAGTGCGTCTCCTAAAAGTATATCCTAAAAGACCCAGAATAGGAAGTGCGTCTCCTAGGGGGGTGAAACTTCAATGTCTCGAACTAGGAAGTGCGTCTCCTAGGAATGAACATAAATGACCCAAAATTAGGAAGTGTGTCTCCTAGGGGTAAAATCTCAATTTAGGAAATGCGTCTCCTAAAACAAAACTATAACTTGAAAGACCCAGACTAGGAAGTGCGTCTCCTAGGGGTAAAATCTCAATACACGAAGTGCGTCTCCTAGGAATGAACATAAATGACCCAAAATTAGGAAGTGTGTCTCCTAGGGGTAAAATCTCAATTTAGGAAATGCGTCTCCTAAAACAAAACTATAACTTGAAAGACCCAGACTAGGAAGTGCGTCTCCTAGGGGTGAACTTAAATGGCCTAAAACTAGGAAGTGCGTCTCCTAGGGGTAAAATCTCAATACACGAAGTGCGTCTCCTAAAACAAAATATAACAAAAAAAAAATAGACTAGGAAGTGCGTCTCCTAAGGGTGAAACTTCAATGACTTACACTAGGAAGTGCGTCTCCTAGGAATGAACATAAATGACCCAAAATTAGGAAGTGCGTCTCCTAGGGGTGAACTTAAATGGCCTAAAACTAGGAAGTGCGTCTCCTAGGAATGAACTCTCGATTTAGGAAGTGCGTCTCCTGAAAATTAATCCTAAAGACCCCTACTAGGAAATGCGTCTCCTAACGGGTAAAACTTCAATGACTTCAACTAGGACGTGTGTCTCCTAGGGATGAATTTAAATGACTCAAACTAGGAAGTGCGTCTCCTAGAAATGAACTTGAATGATCCAAAACTAGGAAGTGCATCTCCTAGGGGTAAAATTTCAATTTAGGAAGTGCGTCTCCTAAAACAAAACTATAACTTGAAAGACCCAGACTAGGAAGTGTGTCTCCTAGGGGTGAACTCAAACTAGGAAGTGCGTCTCCTAGAAATGAACTTGAATGATCCAAAACTAGGAAGTGCATCTCCTAGGGGTAAAATTTCAATTTAGGAAGTGCGTCTCCTAGGGGTAAAATCTCAATTTAGGAAGTGCGTCTCCTAAAACAAAACTATAACTTGAAATACTCAAACTAGGAAGTGCGTCTCCTAGGGCTGAACTTAAATGACCTAAAACTAGGAAGTGCGTCTCCTAGAACAAAAATATAACCTGGAAGACCCAGTCTAGGAAGTGCGTCTCCTAGGGGTGATGTGTGATCTTCTCAATAGCCTTTTCATAAGCAGAATTGGGGTATTACACATAAAAGATTCAAGCTTTGATATAAACATAGCCTTCATCCCTGTTTCAGACAAAGAAAACTTGTGAGTTTAAAACATGGTGGTTAGTTTGTGGCCTTGATTATGAGGGCGATTTCTCCTGCACTTGTCCTGATCAACTTGGATTTCAACTCGCAAGACAATGCTTGTTATCGGCAACCATATTTTACGTACAACCCTTATCACAAGAAATATTCCTGATTCATTGATGTCCAAACCTTATACCCGATGCATTGCACTCATATTCTGACATTCAACAAGTCGTTGTATTTCACATGGATCCCAAAGAACATCTATTATCACAAATTCAGTGCATACCCAATTCTCCTGTGTCTTGTGCCAATTTGATGTGCTTGTCAGGCTCGGCTTTGTGCGATTAAAAAGCTGGTAGCAGATTCTGAAGTCATTTCTCACTTGTTTCGACAAAACAAACTCAAAGGAGACTCAAACGAAATAAGAGGAACAAAATAAGGAGAAAAACGAGAAGAGATGGTATCTAACAAGAAAAAAAAATTACCCAAGAAAAGAACGAAGTAGAACTAATCTGGTTTGAAGGCCAACTCCATTGATCATGACATGCATTTTGGATTAAGCGGCCTTATCTGTCAAGAAATTCTAATGCTCCACTCTTGTTATACCTATATGCCGTGAAACTGGGCTTCAATGCTCCGATCATCCTATTTGATTCACGATCCTTATTCGACTTGTAGTGCCCGAAGGGTTTTCACCATCAAGCCTCTCTCATTTTGCTCTTTCTCTCAACTCACCATCGCCTTATGGCGCCCTTAAGGGTTTTCACCAATAAGACTCTCTCATTTTATTATTTTCTCTCTTTGTGCTGAGATCAAGGTATTACCTATTATTCAAGAAAATCATACTTTCACCACACACTTGCTTTGGCATCCTCAAAGATTGGTCGGAAGGTCTTTCTTTGGACCGTAATGTAGGCTTTTGGACAGGTTTGGAAAGAAATGGTGGTATGAAGGCTCAAAATAATTTAAGATTAAATGGTTAAAATTTACAACTTTTGGAATTAGATCTTTTGGCAAAAATTAAAATTTCTGCCCCAGTTTCTTGGAGTATGGGGATTTTTAGTTTTTGGATTTTTCTTTTGATCAGACCGAACCATAAGGCTGCATACGTATCTTGTGGTGACAAGAATCAGGTCGAACGTAGTTCAAAGGTACAATTTGTCTTGTTTTTCCCATTTTTCTTTCTTTTTCTCTTTTTTCTATTTTTTCTTTTTCTGTTTTCTCTTTTTTTCCTTCTCTTTTTCTGTTTTTCTCTTCTTTTTTTCTATTTTTTTTTAATTTTCTAACTCTGTTTTGGATTCCAAAAGAGGGCATGGAAGAGAACAAGTTAAGGCTCAAAGAGGGAAACAAAAGATAAAAGTGTTTGGGATAGCAGAATAAAATGCTCTCGTCATACCAAACTTTAAAGGTGCCAAGTACAAACAATGCAATTAAAAATAAGCCGAAGAACCATGCACAATGTCTCTCGATGGCATCAATACAAACACAAAGTGCCAATGGGCAATACCTTTATCCCAATGAATGACCTCGCCAGTTCGAAGCAGACTTGACTCAACCTTATCTTGATGTGAAGGGATGCATTTCAATATTGGCCGATCTACCTTGAACTGCTTGAGAGATGTTTTCTTGTTGTATGCTCTTATCAACCTCTTGATTCCTAAACTAACTGCCTTAGTTTCACTCAATTCAAGCTTCAAGTTATCTTAGAATGCGTGAATCTTTACTTGCTTTCTCAAATGAATCATTTTATCATATTCAAAATTGTGTTTTATTATTCCATGATTAGACTGACTTTCAAGATTTGGCTAAAAACTCCGCATGCATGTCATGTCACTGAAGCAGGCGTGAAGAAAACTAAGCACATAATGACACAAAAGGACAAACTTTATTTCATTGAGTAAAGGATGGAAGGGTTTAACGACAAGACAAACAACCTAAAATCCGAGTTACAACCCTAAAATTACACGGATAATGAAAATAACAACAAAACGGACAAACAAGACTCACACAAACAGAATAGAGGGATAGAAGGGTTTGACTCAATAAAACAAATAAAATCTGGATCACAGCCCTGAAATAACCCAGATAATAGAAAAAAATATCAAAATAAGCTACAAAGATTCCTTCCTAGTGAGGAGAGAATGACTTTTCAATTGCTAAGCTTGACATTTAGCCACAAATTTGCTCATCGAAATCATCATGGCCTTCTTCAATTTCAGTCGGCAAGTTTCCGAGAGGATTCTCATACTCCATGTCACCACGCATCATCCCCACAAAGTGTGCATCATCATGTGCAGGTAAAGGATTTTGTGCGATATTTTGGGTGTCACTGTCCTGGATCACAATTATCCCTTCTTGAATCATTCTTTCTATTTCTCTTTTCAAAGCACGACAATCTTCAATGCTATGCCCTTGGACATTGGAGTGGTACATGCACCGTACAACAGGATCAAAACCTTTAGCATATGGATCTGGAGTATAGCCAAGGAGTGTCTTAATCAGGCCGGAATGTTTTAACTTTTCGAACAAGCTTGTGTAGGATTCTCCGATTGGCGTGAAACTATTCCTTTGCCTTTGTTCCCCTTCCTGCCCCTGTTTTCTAGCGTTGTTGGATGCGCGAAAATGTTGTGAAGGCAAGAGTGTGTTATGCAGTGTTGGCACTCACCATAAGGAGTGACCTAGTGGTTGGACAGATGATCGGATGTGGTTCGGAGGATAATACTGAGGTGGATTATGTGGAGCTCGGGGATAGGTTCCTTTTGACCCAACAAACTTCCTGTGTCATTCTGAATTGCTTGTGTTGTGGATTTTAAAGCAGAATAACTCATGATCTTGCTTGACTTCAATCCTTCTTCTATCATTTCTCCCATTTTCACCACGTCATTAAAAGGCTTACCCACAGCCGAGATCAAATGCCCAAAGTAAGTAGGCTCTTGAGCTTGAAGAAAGTACTCAACCATCTCAGTTTCTTTCATCGGTGGATAGACTCGGGCAACTTGCTCTCTCCATCTGAGCCCGTATTCCCTAAAGCTTTCATTAGGCCTCTTTTCCATCTTGGTGAGGGAAATGCGATTCGGGACAATTTCTATATTGTACTGAAAGTGTCGGGCAAAGGCCTGGGCCATATCATCCCATGTGTACCACCTGCTGGTGTCCTGGCGGGTGTACCATTCTAGAGCTTCCCCACTCAGACTCTGGCTGAAGTATGCCATCAGTAATTCGTCCTTCCCCTCGGCGCCTCTCATTTTGCTGTAATAACCTCTCAGATGAGCTACAGGATCCCCACATCCGTTATACAAGTCAAACTTGGCATCTTTAACCCGGCAGGCAGTTGGACATTAGGGAACAGACACAAATCTTATAAGCCACACTCACCTGGCTTCCTAACCCTTGCATAATTCTCAATGACTGCTCCAAGCTCTTTACTTTCCTAGAGATATCATTTTGCTCTGCATTCTTGGCTGGTTTTTCAGTTTCAGCGTAAGGCTAGAAGTGAGGGGTGTAGGAGTAAGGATCTAAGAATTTGAAGGTGGGTTCTGGAGCATGGTATTGGGTATCTGGAGCTTGGAACGCGGGCTCACTAGAGGATTGGTGAAGGGTGGCTTGTGGAGGGACAAAAATAGGAGCAGATGTCGGAGCAGGGTATGAGGTTGGTTTGGCTGATGGGACATGAAAAGTTTGGGACAAAGTGCCGGGGTAGGAGTTGCAATGGGTGACGCTTGGTGCATGTTGTGGGGAAAGGTCAACGGTATTGGGAATATGGGCTTGGGATAATGGTGGAATGGAAGCAGGGTTTTCTGCATAGTTGGTACAGAATGAAGGTGGAGGGTGTCCTTTAACCCGGGCCTTATACATTTCCGCCATATAATATTTTTCCCTACGGAGCTCCTCTTTTAGTTCTGATTCTGATTCAACAATTTTCCTCGGCAAGTCTACAACTCCTGTGGCTAAATCTTTGCTAGCCATGACTACCTTGCTTTTTGCCCTTGTGTTGTATGGATGAATCACCAAAGTGCCACAAACTAACCACCCTCTGTTATGATAATAATAAAAGTAACAAAGAAGAGCAAAACAAAGGCAACATGTTAGCGTTAGGGCATTTATCATATTAAAATATCACATTGCGTGCAATGCCCCTAGCGACAATTAACGATTCTAGAATGAATTCGAAGGTCACAAGGTCATTGGCATCATCCCAATTTTGTTCATTTCCGTCTTCTCTTTTCTTTTCTATCACTCTTTGGCTTGCTAAATTTCCTTCCTTTCTTTTCTTTCTAATTATCACCATTTTCTTTCTCTCACCCTCAACTTCCACAAATTCATTCTCTTTTTTTTTTCTTTTCTTTTTTCATTCATTTTTTTAAAATTTTTAAGAAAATAATTTGATCGAACCCTATGTAGGTTGCATACGTATCATGTTCCACATGAATCAGACCAAGCGTAGTTCTGAAAAAAATAATGGACAAAATGAACTAAAAATAAAAATCTTTTTTGAATTTTCCATTTATAACTTTTTTGGTTTTTCAAATACAAAACAGGAAGTACTATAATTAACTAGACCAGACTCGATACTACTGTACAAGACTAAAAATTAAAAGAAAATATAATATAGACTCAAAAATAAAAAGTTTCCTCAAGCAGCTTGTTTATGCAACAGTCTTGACTAGAATGATCCTGGGGTATTTGTCATGCTCAAACTCTAGCAAATGGATCCCAACCTGAATGGGAAAAGTAAGATCAAATAGATTTAGTGACTCAAGACACGTATGAGACCATAATACTTCAAATTGGGCCATGCAAGACAGAATTAGGCTATTTTTGCAAAATGACCTATGTGGCCAAGGGTGGCTAAAAGTTCAAACTCGATAATATTGACCTCTAAGACATGGAAAATTACTCACTAAGGCTTATATGACTTTAAAATCCCAACAATAACGGCCATATAAAACTTCGCAAAAGTGACCCATTTTGCAAAAACGACTGATGTGGCCAAAAGTGGATAGACACGCAAATTCAACAGGATTGGACCTTAAAACTACACCTTGTTGTAGACTAGGACTCTAATACATGGGACAAAAAACTACCTTGAGAAAATAACATTATTTTGCAAAAATAACCGATGTGGCCAAATGTGGCTAAACATGCAAGATTTGGCTATGACCCAGCGAAGCCAAGAACCTAAGACACACTGGGAAGACTAGACCCTATGTGGGTTGCCTACGTATCTCGCCCCGAAAGACGAGAATCAAGTATGCGTGGTTCAGTAAGATTGGATACGAGAGAGAATTTAAAAAAACACTAATTTGGAAAAAACATATTTTGTCTCTTTTTTGAAAAATGATGAAGGCGTGTAAAATCTTTTTGGAGCTTCTTTTCTCTTTTTTTTTAGGAAAACGACAGGGAAGTGCAAATTATTTTTTGATTTTTTATTTCATTTTCTTTTGGTCTTTTCATTTTCATTTTGTTTTTGGTCTTTTCTTGAAAAAATATATAAATAAATTTGCGAAAGAAAAATATAATTGGGTCGACTTGCTTCATTTTCTCACTCATCCCTCTCTTCTTTCTTATTTACCCTCAACCATCATTGGTCCACCAAATGACCCCTTTTACCCTTGAAGAATATTCATAAAATGCATCAAGACGGTCTTTTAATCTTGGATACACCTGTCGTAGACGGACCCAACCTCTGTGTTGAGTCCCCTAAGTCAAATGCACGTGATGCAAACAAGCATTCCTACTAGGGATCCGACATCAGGCTATGTTATTCTAGGTTTAATACCTGGGTGTATTGTTCTAGACCTGGCTTACCCGAGCGGACAACTCGAGCCGGGGAGGAGGGGGGCAGCATACCGATAACCAAAAGATCATCCGGCTTTGCAACTTGCCCGAACCTCATTCTAAATTGGGATATACACTAATAGAAAGAAGTCACGCCAACGTGCACTCCTCAGAAGATAGAAGAGAGGGGTTTCGTAGCAGTTTATATACATTTCAGATAATATCAAAGCAGTAAAAAATTACATTTAGTACATTAGGCCCAAACATGTAAATAAAATCAGGTAATAAATAAAGCCAACATATAACAATTATTCTAAACTCGAATTCTTGAACCCTGAACCAGAGATTCTGGGTTCGATCCCCAGCAGAGTCGCCAGAGCTATCACACCTCCTTTTTACTACCCCAGAAGGTTATAGTGGAGTTTTTCCAATTTAAGTGACAATCGAAACGGAATTATTTTATTTAAAATTTAGAGTCACCACTTGGGATAGTTTATTGTGTCCCAAGTCACGGGTTTAAATCCTGAATCGAGGAAAAATTGACTTTGTTTTACAGTCCGCAAACACAGAAATCCGGGTAAGGAATTCTGTTAACCCGAGAGAAGGTGTTAGGCATTCCCGGGTTCCGTGGTTTTAGCACGGTCGCTCAACTATTATTATTGGCCTATTTATCTGATTTTAAAATATTGTTTGAAACCTACGTGCCTTTTTAACCTTTTTACTTTTTAGCCGCTTTTAATTACCTTAAACAATTATGAAGTTTATTTAAACAAGTCGCGGTGTCGCGCACTTGTTATTTTTGTACACATCACAAATCATGTCATGGGAACCATACCCACGATCTACAACATGTTTATTTTAATTATTTGAAATTGAGGTCGAGTCACGCCAGCGTGCACTCGAATTTTGGAATATTGTATTCATGACCATGCCACGGGAACCGTACCCATAATCACGGTAATTTATTATTAATCACGTCTAAAGCAACTAACAATATTTATGAGATTTGAGATTATTGTGAAGGCCATAGGTTATTGAGGTCATTTTAGAAATGTGTATCACTTAGCTATGATTGTTGTTAAGAAGATTATTTACATTGCAAGTCATTGACGGGCTAGTGATTAAATATAACCAAGGTTAATTCAATTTCAATTATTAAATAAGAAAATGATTCAACATTACATGGCCTCATGGATTAACCATTGATCAAACTCCTATTAATAGAACAAATAGAAACAAAAACCAACACAACCAACCAAACATTATTATGATATCGTCCAAAGTCTCAAATTCATTGCCCTTTTTCCCCCCTTTTGTTTATTAAGTTTAAGCTTTTGCAATACTAACCAATTAGTCTTCAAGCATACCATAAACGTTGGTTCATGATTTCAGTAGTAAACAAACCAAACTAAGCAAATAGACACGTGACAGAAAGTCAATACCAGAATGATTAACCTTCACAGGTTCTATGCTTCAAAACGATATAGTTATAACATAGCAGTTAAACTGTAATCGGGGGTAGAAGAATGAACCTTAATGGTGAATTTTACTTTCATGTTGATATTGAATCTTCAAACTTGGATTACAATGTAAAGCCTCAAATAAATCTGAAGGGAAATAGAACACTTGGCCGGAACTCGACCCAACAACCACGCCAACTTGACGACGAATTACAACTACGGCCTCGACGGAACCGGATTTGGATGAGCGAGGACCTAGCCAGAAAATATACAAGTTGTCGAAAAATTGATAGCATGTGTCTCTACTTCCATAGAGAACATAGGAGCTCAATTGAACAGACACTAGCCTGAAAATCACAAACTAGAATGGCATATTTGCCGTTTACGACAAGATTTGGAGTTTTGGGATGCTCGGGGAAGAGAGATGACACAGAAGGAAAGGGAAGAAGAAATAAGAAAGGGAAACGTTAGCTATGGCTACTGATGGCTGGCCGACGGCGAAATATGGAGGAAAAAGGTCCAGCAGGTTTTCCTAGTGTGTTTTGTCTCTTGCCGTTGCTGCTGGTTTTCCGACGACTTGGCTGTGGTAGTTCTTTTTGTGGTGTGAAGAAAAGGGTCGTTGGTTGAGGTATAACGGTGGCTGGTGGTTTGGGAGATGAGGTTGTTGGTGAGAGGCGTGTGGCTCTTGGTTGTGAAGAAGGGAGGTGGCCGGCGGCCTGAGAGGCTACAATGGGGATGTGCGGCGGTAGGGTGGTGTTTTCCGGCGAGTCAGGCTGAAGGAGATGAGGGTATGCTTTTGGTTTTTTGTCTGTCTAAGAGGTCTGAAGGTGTTCCCTGGTCTCCAATGTTGAAGAAGAAGATGGTATTAGGATTTTTTAGGGTAGTGAAGGGTAAGGAAGATTGAGCTTTTAGGGTTAATTTCGAAAATGGGCCTAAGATTGAACTTTTTAGCTCAAATTTGATTCTTTCTTATTGAATAAGAATAAAATACTATCCACATATATTAATTAATTCTAATTAAGTAGCAATAACTATTAAAATTAAATTAACCGTTAAAACAAAATTGTTTTTGGTGTTTTTCTAATATCATGCTAAAAAAATGAAAATGGGATTAGATTATAATCATCGCAAAAATTCAAATAATATTACTACCAAAAATATTGATATTCCTGAGAACGAAGTGAAAATATTTTTTTTGTAATTTTTATCTTTTGTAATAAAATAAAGTAAAAGTGCTAAAACTAGTTTAAAATAGAGATACTAGAATAAACTAAATATTTAGACGCCAAATGTGTAAAATCTCGGGGAGAGTCAATAATTACATGTCTACAAAGCTCTGAACGCATTATAACTTAAGCCTTTTATATGAAAACTTAACGTGTTATCAAATTAATTTGTGCAAGTAAAAGGGAAATTGACATGTATATGCCACTCCTAATAATTATTGGCAAGTTTTTAGTCAAAGATTATGATTAGTAGCTAACCCCTAAAAAACTTGGAAATTGATAACCACATCCTACCATGCGAACTAAATAAATAGGAGATTCATACGTGTTTCGATTGTGGTATGTCAATATTTATATCACGTTGTATATCAAACAAGATTTTCATTGAAATCAATATGCATGATATATAGGAGATAAACAGATGTAGAGATATACAAAGTGATCGGGGCGAACACAGAATTTTTCGCAAGTGGTGTCGATATTTTTTTGAATAAATGAACAAATCTAACATTGATGCTATATTTAAAAAAATAATTCAAATTATATCAATAAAATGCAATACAACTACAATACTATAACTTTCTTCAACGAGTTTTTACTTTTTGAAATGTATTCATAAAGCCTCATATAGTTATACATATTTTTATATAAAGCATCACACAACCACTCAAATTTAAATAAGTCTCAAAGAACTTAAAACAATTTTTTTTACTGTGTAGACGTGGTTTCGCAGATTCTTTCTTCCAATTTAAGCGAATTTTCAGATGTTAACTTGATTTTGAAACGTTAATAAACGGAAGTTAGCTTTTAAAAAACTTACCGTTGTCGGAGTTCAGTTTCAACCCCCTTACCTCCTTCTGCATACTGTTGCTTAGCCACTGGACCAAGACACACTTCTTGTCATGCGCTGTCATTGAATCAGCTATAAATATTATTTATAATTTTATATATTTAATAAAATTTTACGACGAAACGGTGTCGGATGACACCGCTTGCACTAGGGTGCACATCCCCCTGCACAGTGATATACACTGATATATATGGTGATATACAAAGGGGATATACGCATGGAGTTTTCTTCAACATCTAAATACCAATCTGAAAATCATCTCAAATCCGCCTTAAATCATCTCCAAATATCTCCAAAACCAATATTCAAACTCCTTAAAATGTTTTCATGAAAATTGAATATTACCCAATCAAGTTAGACAATTTCAGTATAAACAACTCTAAAAAATCGAAAAATAACAAAAAAATACAATCTAAAAAAGTGTTTATTGGATGATAACAAAGAGAGAGAGATTTGGGGAGAAAGACTGAAGATTTGGAGAGAAATAAAAGATATTTGTACAAAGACAGAGATTGCTTTTTTATTATGAGATAACCTATTTTGTCTATAAAATACTAATTTAATAAATCTATATCTATATATATCTATAAAGGAGGGTCAAATAGAGATGACGTGGCACCTCTATTTGACCAAGAAAATCAATTATCTTCTTTTTCAATTTATTGCATTTTACCCTATTTTTCCTATTTATTTACTATTTTAGAAAATCTAAAAGTGGCTTCTATAAGAATACCAAAAGTGACTTCCCACATCTCTCATGACTGTTAACAAAACATAAAATTAACTGGGCATAGGGAAGCAATCACTTTCTCCAGTTTTCTTTTTAAGAAAAAAGAGCCGATCTATGGTGAGTCTCAAGTCTCAACTATTTTCACTTCCTTCGTGTTATTTTACTCGTGTATCCAAGCTTATTTGGTTTAGTTATTATTAGTTTCATTCATCTTTATGACTTCTCTGTTGTCCATTGATCCACCCCCTCCATTTTTCATTTCACTTGCCGGAACTCCTTTTATATCATTGATCCATTATCAGTTTGTAATTAGCAACTCATTTTTTTCATTGAAACATTCTCATGCTTACTCTTATCTATGCTTAATAGATTTCTTTGTAAGATGAGGCAGATAATTGCAAGAGATTATGGAAAAGTTCAAGGATGTGTTGATGGAAGAGAATATAGTGATTTTAGAGGTACCGGAGGATAAAATATTATTAAAAGTTGAGGCATGCAAGATGAATCTTATTTGAGGTTATTAGGGTTTATTCAGTTGTTTGTCAAATTTTCTTAATATTTGTGAGAAAATATAAGGAACTTTCCTTCAATACTTCCATTTTTCCCTTCTGTTTTTTGGTTAATTTTTTTCCATCTTCAAATGCAAAAAGCTATAGATGCTGTAATTCGGAAGGTATTATATTTGATAATTAAAGAATGTGTTTATCTATTTATAAAAATTGGTTATACTCCCATTAAATACTCCCATTATCTATTTGATCGGTTATGGCCAATTACCGACCAAAATGCGACCATTTACGTGTGAACGGTATTTTGATGGTCGGAAAGGAATACCGGCCAAAGTTAGTTGGAAATTACCGACCAACGATGGTCAGTCAATTAAATTTAAAAAAATATTGCAAAAAAAAACCGACCAAAGTTGGTCGGTATTTTAATTATGTAATCAAAAGATTCACCATCTGGGAATCGAATCGGGGTCTGCACTGTGACAGGATACTATCTATCACTATACCATCGGTGAATTTTGTTTTAAGATTGTCTTTTTTATTTATTTATACTTTTTAATTGTATTTTCGCACGAAAATAACCGACCAAACAATGTTGGGTTGTTTAAAATGACCGGCCGAATTAACCGACCAATTTTGATTGTTTTTTTAATATTAATTTTTATTTATTTTAATTGAAAAACCGACCAAAGTTGGTCGGTTTCGTAAAAAAATAATAATAATAATAAATAAATATATATATATATATATATATATATATATATAATTTTTTTTTTATTTTTTTTGAAAAACCGATCAAAGTTGATAGATTTTTGCCGAATTTTTAATAGTGTATATAGTAGAATAGTAGAAGTACATATATAGTGCTAGGGATTTTAAGATTCTATATTTTTTGCACAATTCTTGAATTAGATTTGCACTTTGGGAAACCATCGTTATATTTGAAAGAAGTGTAGATTTGATTTTTAGTAATAGCAATGCTCCTTTATAACAACACATATTGCGTAGGATGTATTACGGCACAAAGTGAATATAGAGGGTGTTTGGCTAAGCTTATAAGCTGGTTAAATTGGTTTATAAGCATTTTTTGGCTTATCTATGCGTTTGGTAAATTAAAAGTGCTTATAAGCCAAAAATAAGCCATAAGTCGGTCTTCCCCAACTTATCAAATTTCAGGTTATAAGCACTTTAGGTTTGACCAAAATATTTACTATTCTATCACTAAAATACTTCTTTTTAAAACAAAACTCTTCGTATAGTTTTACTCTACCCCAGTTCTTCAATACATATTAAGTGCTTGTTTCTTCTCTACAAACGTTGTGTTCATTTTTTAAGGTGAATGGACGAGCCCCTTCAACTTCGAAGCAGGTTCCTTTGTACTTTTGTAACGACTCGGTCTTTCGTTACGTAGAATTTGCATTATGATTACTGTNAAGTCAACTGGGAGTTGACTTCTTGGTAAACGATATCGGAATGCGAATTTTATGGCTCGGATAGCTTCGTAGGTGATTTGAGACTTAGGAGTGTGTTCAAAATAATTTTGTGATGTCCGGTGTAGAATTAGGCTTGAATTGGCGAAAGTTAGTTTTTGGCGAGTACCGGTCGTCAGTGAAAAATAGGCTATCGGGGTCGGAATGGAATTCTTAAAGTTGGAACAAGTTCGTAATGTCATTTTGGATATGTCTGCAAAATTTCAGGTCAATCGGAGTTGTTGTGGATAGTTTCGTCATAGTTGGTGGATTTTGGAAATTTCAAAGTTCTTAGGCTTGAATCCGATGTGATTTTGGTATTTTGATGTTAATTTAAGTGTTTTGAGAGTGAAACTAAGTTTGAATGATCATATGTGATGTGTTGGTATATTTGGTTGGGGTCCCGAGGGGCTCGGGATTGATTTCGGGTGATTAACGGACTCATTTGGACTTAAAAATATTGCTGGTATTCTGGTTTTGCACAGTAGCAATTTCCTTCACTGCGATCGCGGGGGAATTAATGCCATCGCGGTGAGTTATTTTGGACAGGCACATTTTGCTCTGTGCGATCGCGAACGCTGGTATGCGATCGCGGAGTAGAGGGGCAGCAGAGTTGTGTGATCGCGGAGTGATGACCGCGATCGCGAAGGTCAAAGGGGACAGAGTTGTGCGATCGCGGAGTGATGACCGCGATCGCGGAGGTCAAAAGGGGCAGAGCTATGCAATCAAGGGGCGTTGACCGCGATCGCGGAGGTCAAACATCTGGGCAGTTATTAAATAAACCCTCCCGCGACCTAAACCCTTTTTACAGCATTTTTGTACAGACAAAGAGCTCTTGAGGCGATTTTTGAAGAGGAAAATCAGTGGTATTCGTAGAGGTAAGTACTTTGGACCTTAAAACTCGTTTATGGGTGATTAAAGAACATAATCTCAGCATTAAATTCATGGAAATTAGTAGAAAAGGGTGGGTTTAGGGCTTGAGATTATGAGACATTTAGGGGTCGATTTGAAGGGTCAAACGAACTCCGATTTTGGTGTTCTTTATATCTACGGACTCGTGAGAGGACCAAGAACATTTTGGTATAAAAAATTCTGAGTTTCGGGACGCGGGTACATGGGTCGGGTTTTGACCGAATTCGATTTTTGAGCTAAATTTGATATTTTTAAATTGGAATTTATTCCCTGAGCATAATTTGATGATAAAACTCTGAACTTGGTAGATTTGGAGCATCCGGAAGTTGATTCGAAAGGCAAACGCATTGCGAAGTAGTTTGGGGCTAGTTTGAGGTAAGTAATTTCTTTAAATCCTGTCCTGAGGGTATGAAACCCAGACTATGCACCCTTTCACGGGTTTTGGAATGCAAAGGTTGAAACTTTGGAGATATATTCCCTATTTTAGGTGACTATTGAGTTGCTAAATCGACTTTTAAGCGTATGCTTAATTAGTAATTATATATTACGATATGTTTTGAGTTGTAAGCTATGTTTGGGGCCTAGTGCCGACTTGTTTACCCCTTGGGGGTTGTGTTTACTATATTTTCCTCACTGATATTTTATGATTTTACATTCAGTCTTTTCCTGTGAAATTGTTTTGACACTCAGAGTATTTTGATACTATTTCTCGAAAATGAAACACTGTTTTGGGTCGAGAACCCTGTATGTTATGGCCTAAGGGCAAATCGAGAGTGTCTGATTGAGTGAGGCTTTCAGGCCTATATTGTGAGAGGCTTTCAGGCCTATATTGTGAGAGGCTTTCAAGCCTATATGGTGAGAGGCTTTCAGGCCTATGTTGTTATAGCGCTTGGGCTGTAGGAGCCCCTCCGGAGTCTGTACACACCCCCAGTGAGTGCAGGTACCTACTGAGTGATGATGATTGCCCGCGGGACTGACACTAAGTGATTGTGAGAATGCCTGATGGGCAATGGTTACGAGAAATGATTATGGCCCGAGGGGCAGTTTTATGAAGATTTTTATTGAGTTTTCGAACTATGATTTACTTCATTTTCAAACTGGTTTTACTGAGAATTTTACTGAGATATACTGATATTACACTTTCAAAGGATTTCTGGAAATTTATTTTTAAACTCATGTATTTGATGAATACTATCTGGTGACTTGGTGTTTTACTGGCTTTTGTGAATTGGTGTATCTGTACTGTGTGTTTTATAATTCTCAGACTGTGATTTATTTTAATTACTACTGAGTTGGCGTACTCATAAAGACTCTATGTGCCTCTGTGCACAGATCTAGGTACCGATTTGGAGTAGTAGTTGCCTTGTTCGTTAGCAGCAGTTCACGGGATTTCGAAGTAGCAGTCCAGTGTCCACAGCTTCTCCAATTCCCTTCCTTGATTAGTATTAGAAATTGATTCATAGACATTTATTATGACATTAGTAGAGTTAGATTTATTTCTTTTTAGAAGCTCATGATCATTGACTCCAGTCTTGGGATGTTTTTGTTTAGGTTTTGTTTAGACTATTATTGGGGCGCTAAGACTTAAATAATTTATTTTTATTGCTATGCTTGTTGTTTTATCATTGAATTGTGAACTATTATTAAAGAACCAATGCGTAGTAAAATGATGGTTGGCTAGCCTAGTTCCACAATAGGCGCCATCACTACCTGTTAGCATTTGGGGTTGTGACAAGTTGGTATTAGAGCACTAGGTTACATAGGACTCAACGGTCATGAGCAGGTTCAGTAAAGTCTTGCGGATCAGTACGAAGACGTCTGGACTTATCTTCGAAAGGCTGCAGAACTTTTAGGAAACATATCTATTTTTCTTGAACTCTTTCGTGCCAATCTATTGATTCTTGAAATCTAAACTTACATTGTTTCATTCTCTCACAAATGGTGAGGACACGCAATACCGATCAGGGTGACCAGACACCGGCCAGACCCACAGGGGGTCGGGGCTGTTGTATAGGTAGGGGACCAGTCCGCGCAGCAGTCGGGACAGTACCCCAGGATCCCCCTATCGTTCAGGATCAGGTTCCCGCCGATAGTGCTCCAACGGGACAGGCTCAGGCACCGGCAATGCCTATTGTTATTCCGGGTCTTCAGGAGACCCTGGCTCAGATATTGACAGTATGTTCCAGTTTAGCTCAGGCAGTTGCTATGTCTACTACTTCCACTGCAACTCAGGCCGGGGGAGGCAATCAGACTCCAGCTTCCCGAACACCTGAGCAGGCTGTACGGGGTATTCAGACACCGGGAGAAGCTCCAGCTCAGCTGGTTGTCCCAGTCCAGGATTTTGTAGTTCCAGCTATGCCCGAGGATGAGCAACGTAGACTGGAGAGGTTCAGCAGACTTAAGCCTCCAACTTTCAGTGGCACAGAGGGCGAGGATGCCCAAGGATTTCTGGATAAATGCCAGAGGATACTATGTACTGCGAGTATTTTGGAGACCAGTGGGGTCTCATTTGCTACATTTCAGTTTACTGGTGCTGCTTTTACTTGGTGGGAGTCATTCGAGAGGCGTAGGCCGGTTGGTTCAGCAACTCTCACCTGGCAGCAGTTCTCCGCGATCTTTTTGGAGAAGTATGTTCCTCAATCCCACAAAGAGGAGAAGCGCAGACAGTTTGAGCAGTTGCGTCAGGAAGAGTTATCAGTTACTCAGTGCGAGATGAGGTTTTACGAGTTGGCCAGACATGCTTCTGAGATTGTCCCTACTGATAGGGAGAGGATTATGAGGTTTGTATATGATCTTACTTATCAGCTTCGGATCTTGATGACCAGAGAGAGAGTGTGTCTGGAGCTACATTTGAGCAGGTTGTTGACATTGCTCGGGATATTGAGTCGGTTCGTAGGCAGGATCGTGAGGAGAGAGAGGTCAAGAGGCCTCGGGGATCAGGTAGTTTCAGTGGTGCCCCTTCTAGAGGGCAGTTCCAGCACATCAGAGGTCATCCATTTAGACCTCCACAGCCAGTTCGCCCAGCTTACAGTGGTGTATCTTCAGGGCAAGGTCTTCACAATTCTCATCAGGGACGTTCATCTTTTAGTGCCCTCTCAGCTCAGAGCTCCGCCCGAGCGTCATCTTATCAAGGCTCTTCTATGCATGTTTCGTCTGGTGGTCATCAGGGTGACAGAGGTTCTCGTCAGTTTTCATCTCCGGCTTCAGGTGGTTGTTATGAGTGTGGAGGTTCGGACATGGGTGGAGGAAGTGTCCCCGTCGTCCTAGTAGTTCATCCCAGCAGAGGGTCCAGCCCTCGGCTTCAGCCCCAGTCACTTCACCACCTACCCAGGCCGCTAAGGGTGGTGGTCAATCAGCTAGAGGCCGTCCTAGAGGGGGAGGTCGAGCAGGTGGAGGCCAGCCGCGTATTTATGCACTTTCGACTAGGCCTGATGCTATGGAATCTGATGTAGTGATTACAGGTACTATTTCAGTTTGTCACAGTGATGCTTTGGCTTTATTTGACCTTGGTTCCACGTACTCTTATGCCTCATCCTATTTTGCTCATTTTCTGAATATGCCCCGTGAGTCTCTAGTTACTTATGTTCATGTTTCGACTCCGGTGGGCGATACTATTGTTGTGGACCGTGTGTACCGGTCGTGTCTTATATCTATTGGGGGTCTGGAGACCCGAGTGGACTTGATGTTACTCAGTATGGTTGACTTTGTTGTAATTCTGGGCATGGATTGGTTGTCACCATGTCATTCTATCCTTGATTGTCATGCTAAGACCGTTACCTTAGCTATGCCTGGAGTTCCGAGAGTTGAGTGGACGGGGTCTATAGAGCATGTACCTAGAAGAGTGATTTCGTACTTAAAGGCTCAGCGAATGGTTGAGAGAGGGTGCGAATCTTATCTTGCTTTTGTGAGGGATGTTAGTAGTGAGACTCCGTCTGTTGATTCTGTTCCCGTTGTTCGTGATTTTCCGGATGTATTCCCTACAGACCTGCCAGGCATGCCACCTGACAGGGATATTGATTTTGGTATTGACTTGTTGCCCGACACTCAGCCTATCTCTCGTCCACCTTACCGCATGGCACCAGCAGAGTTGAAAGAACTGTAAGAGCAGCTTTAGGAACTCTTAGATAAGGGGTTTATTCGGCCTAGTGTGTCACCTTGGGGCGCACCAGTGTTGTTTGTGAAAAAGAAAGATGGCTCCATGCGTATGTGTATTGATTATAGGCAGGTGAATAAGGTTACGGTGAAGAATCGTTATCCTTTGCCTCGTATTGATGACTTATTTGACTAGCTTTGGGGAGCTAGAGTATTATCCAAGATTGATCTGAGAGCTGGTATCATCAGCTAAAGATTCGGGATTCTGACATTCCGAAGATTGCTTTCAGGACCAGATATGGTCATTATGAATTCCTGGTTATGTCATTTGGGCTGACCAATGCCCCAACTGCGTTCATGCAATTGATGAATAGTGTGTTTCAGCCCTACCTTGATACTTTCGTCATTGTGTTCATTGACGACATTCTGGTATACTCTCGTATCCAGGAGGAGCATGCTAAGCACTTGAGGATTGTGTTACAGAGATTGGGGGAAGAGAAGCTTTATGCAAAATTCTCTAAGTGTGAGTTTTGGCTTGGTTTAGTGGCTTTCTTGGGGCATGTGGTGTCTAGTGAGGGTATTCAGGTTGATCCGAAGAAGATTGAGGCAGTGCAGAGTTGGCCCAGACCGTCTTCAGCTACAGAGATTCGGAGTTTCCTCGGTTTGGCGGGTTACTACCGTCACTTTGTGGAAGAATTCTCTTCTATTGCTTCCCCTCTAACCAGATTGACGCAGAAGGGTGTTTCATTCAGGTGGTCGGAATGGAATTTCGGAAGTTGGAACATGTTCGTAATGTCATTTTGGATATGTCTGCAAAATTTCAGGTCAATCGGAGTTGTTTTGGATAGTTTCGGCATCGTTGGTGGATTTTTGAAAATTTCAAAGTTCTTAGGCTTGAATCCGATGTGATTTTGGTATTTTGATGTTAAATTTAGTGTTTTGAGAGTGCAACTAAGTTTGAATGATCATATGTGATGTGTTGGTATATTTGGTTGGGGTCCCAAGGGGCTCAGGATTGATTTCGGGTGATTAACGGACTCATTTGGACTTTAAAACATTGCTTTTTCTGGTTTTGCATAGCTGCAATTTCCTTTATTGCGATCGCGGGGGAATTAATGTGATCGCAGTGAGTTATTTTGGGCAGGCACATTTTGCTTTGTGCGATCGCGAACGCTGGTATGCGATCGCGGAGTAGAGGGGCAGCAGAGCTGTGCGATCGCGGAGGACAAAAGGGGCAGAATTGTGTGATCGCGGAGTGATGACCGCGATCGCGGAGGTAAAAGGGCCAGAGCTGTGCGATCGCGGGGCGTTGATTGCGATCGCGAAGTCCAAACATCTGGGCAGTTATTAAATAAATCCTTCCGTGACCTAAACCTTTTTTACACCATTTTTGTACGGACAGAATTTCAGGTCAGTCGGAGTTGTTTTGGATAGTTTCACCATCGTTGGTGGATTTTGGAAATTCAAAGTTTTTAGGCTTGAATCCGATGTGATTTTGGTATTTGGATGTTAATTTTAGTGTTTTGAGAGTGAAACTAAGTTTGAATGATCATATGTGATGTGTTGGTATATTTGGTTGGGGTCCCGAGGGGCTCGAAATTGATTTCGGGTGATTAACGGACTCATTTGGACTTAAAAACATTGTTGGTTTTCTGGTTTTGCATAGCTGCAATTTCCTTCTTTGCGATCGCGGGGGAATTAATGCGATCGCGGTGAGTTATTTTGGGCAGGCACATTTTGCGTTGTGCGATCGCGAACGCTGGTATGCGATCGCGGAGTAGAGGGGCAGCAGAGCTGTGCGATCGCGGAGTGATGACCGCGATCGCGGAGGTCAAAAGGGGCAGAGTTGTGCGATCGCGGAGTGATGACCGTGATCGCGGAGGTCAAAAGGGGCAGAGCTATGCAATCAAGGGGTGTTGACCGCGATCGCGGAGGTCAAACATCTGGGCAGTTATTAAATAAACCCTTCCGCGACCTAAACCCTTTTTACACCATTTTTGTATAGACAGAGAGCTCTTGAGGCGATTTTTGAAGAGGAAAATCAGTGGTATTCGTAGAGGTAAGTATTTTGGACCTTAAAACTCGTTTATGGGTGATTATAGAACATAATCTCAGTATTAAATTCATGGAAATCAGTAGAAAAAGGTGGGTTTAGGGCTTGAGATTATGAGACCTTTAGGGGTCGATTTGAGGGGTGAAACGAACTCTGATTTTGGTGTTCTTTATATGTACGGACTCGTGAGAGGACGAAGAACATTTTGGTATAACAATTTCTGAGTTTCGGGACGCGACCCCGAGGGTTGGGTTATGACCGAATTCGTATTTTTGAGCAAAATTTGATATTTTTCAATTGGAATTTATTCCTTGAGCATAATTTGATGATAAAAATCTGAACTTGGTAGATTTGGAGCATCCGGAAGTTGATTCGAAAGGCAAACGTATTGCGAAGTAGTTTCGGGCTAGTTTGAGGTAAGTAATGTCGTTAAATCCTGTCCTAAGGGTATGAAACCCCGAACTACGCACCATTTCACGGGTTTTGGAATGCAAAGGTTGAAACTTTGGAGATATATTCCCTATTTAGGCAATTATTAAGTTGCTAAATCTACTTTTAAGCCTATGCTTAATTGGTAATTAATATTACGATATGTTTTGGGCTGTAAGCCATGTTTGGGGCCTAGTGCCGACTTGTTTACCTCTTGGGGGTTGTGTTTACTATATTGTCCTCACTGATATGTTATGATTTTACACTCAGTCTTTTCCTGTAAAAATTTTTTGACACTCAGAGTATTTTGATACTATTTCTTGAAAATGAAACACTATTTTGGGTCGAGAACTCGGTATGGCCTAAGGGCAAATCGAGAGTGTCTGATTGAGTGAGGCTTCAGGCCTATATTGTGAGAGGCTTTCAGGCCTATATTGTGAGAGGCTTTCAGGCCTATGTTGTTATAGCGCTTGGGCTGTAAGAGCCCCTTCGGAGTCTGTACACACCCCCAGTGAGCGTAGGTACCTACTAAGTGATAATGATTGCCCGCGGGGCTGACACTGAGTGATTGTGAGGATGCCTGATGGGCTGATACAGAGTGAAACTGAGAATGCCTGATGGGCAATAGTTACGAGAAATGATTATGGCCAGAGGGGCAATTTTATGAAGATTTTTACTGAGTTTTCGAACTATGATTTACTTCGTTTTCAAACTGGTTTTACTGAGAATTTTACTGAGATATACTGATATTACACTTGTTTAAAAGGATTTCTAGAAATTGATTTTTGAACTCATGTATTTGATAAATACTATCTGGTGACTTGGTGTTTTACTGGATTTTGTGAATTGGTGTATTTGTACTGTGTGTTTTATAATTCTCAGGCTGTGATTTATTTTCATTACTACTGAGTTGGCGTACTCATAAAGACTCCCTGTGCCTCTTTGCACAGATCCAGGTATCGATTTGGAGCAGTAGTTGCATTGTTCGTTAGCAGCAGTTCACGGGATTTCGAGGTAGATGTCCAGCGTCCACAACTTCTCCAATTCCCTTCCTTGATTAGTATTAGAAATTGATTCATAGACATTTATTATGACATTAGCAGAGTTAGATTTATTTCTTTTTAGATGCTCATGATCATTGACTCCAGTCTTGAGAGGTTTTTGTTTAGGTTTTGTTTAGACTATTATTGGGGCGCTAAGACTTAAATAATTTATTTTTATTGTTATGCTCTCTGTTTATCATTGAATTGTGAACTATTATAAAAGAACCAATGCGTAGTAAAGTGATGGTTGGCTAGCCTAGTTCCACGATAGGCGCCATCACGGCCTGTTAGGATTTGGGGTCGTGACAACTTCCCTTCGTAGGGGAGGTAGGAAAAAGAAAGAGATTAGATAACCATAGAGCAGATTGAGATCCAACCAGCAAGGCATACGGTCTTGGACACTTAACCAAGCTCTTGATGAGCGGTATCCACCTTCACCTTATTCTGCTCTCCTTAGCCTCCGGCTTGGGCGTGGTGAAGTAAGGGGTCAGTGAGATCGACCCCGATCAGTGCAGTTAGATAGTTAGAGTTAGTAGTTTCTTCAACAATTCTAAAAAGAGGAGTTGCTCTAATCTTAACTCTTCTTAATTTATACTCCACCCCTTCTAATTTATGATTGTATACAACATAAATTATATTTATAAAAAAGAGATATTATCTATTCATTTTTATAATTAAAAGAACATGATAAATAGGTAGAATCTAAAATTTGGAAGAAAATAACATTTTTAGTAGTGTAAGTTGTTATAAGGCCATTTAAGTCATTTTAACATAAAAAGAGCTTATCAACACTTTTTAATCAAACAGTTTCAAGTGCTTATTATTAATTTCAACACTTTTATCTAAATATATAACTGCTTATTTTTTAAATCAACTTCAGCACTTAAAAGTGTTTTTCAGCACCTAATGCTTATCAGCTATTCTTAATCAGCGAAGCCAAACGAGCTCATATTGTGATCTAACTTTTAGTGGATAAGTATGAAATATTTAGTCTGTGCTCAATTTGGTGAAATTTGTTTTTCTTCAAGGTAATGAATATTAACTTGGTTCTTTTTTAATTTTTTCTCATGTGAACACTAGAATCCTCTCCTACTACTGAAGGTGGTATCATTTTATTAATTCATTTTTGTGTAGTATGTCTCTACTTCAAGAAATGCTAATTGAGTTTCTTTTACGAAACTTATGTTGAGAAATATGACATGCTTTTTATTTATCCAAATTTCATATTTAAACTCATGTAATCAATCTATTTACTTTTTTGTTTATCCTGAGATAGATGGCCATGAGAAACCTCATTAGCGTTTATCAAATATGGTATGTAGTAAAATGGAAAATCAAAATAATTAACTGGCGTGATAAGTAAAAGTGTTATACTTGGTATTCTGCAATTCTTATTATTGCTTCATATATATGATGACCATTTTTTGTGTCTATCATTTTTTTGTCAATTAATTGCTAAATTGAATCCGTGGTCATTTTTCAATTGAGGTATGTATATTTCTATATAAATCTTTATGCACATTGTTAGGCACAAGTGTCCTTGAGAGCTATTTTTCTTTCCTTATAATATTTTTATAAATTTTCTCTTCCATCTTGGCTAAATTTATGAGAAGATCATTCGAAATACCAATATATCGCGTGAAGCGCGTGTAAATTGACTAGTTAAAATATAAATGTGAGCTACAAGGTGTTAATAACCGTAAGTTAAATTTTTTTTTTATATCATTTATTAGGCTAGAATGTCATGCAGTGCAAAAGCTCTAATTAAAATTACTAATGATTGATGGTATAAGCTGTTTAAATGAATGTTAACGATTTTTGTTCAAATTCTTTATTGAGAAATTACAAGTTATATCAGCCCATACGCGAATTAGTGCAGAAATTATTCAATTCATAAAATATTATTTATATTAGTCAAATGCCATTTGTATTAGTCAATTATAGCAAATAAAAGGTCAATTTTTTGCTTTCTTTTGAGTGGGTATTATTGGAATAGATTGAGTACATCTTAAAGAGTTTGAATCTCATCTTTGGGGTAATTTGGTGGAGTTTAGAGGTAGTTTGGATTGAAATTTCGAAGTAGAAGATGAACATAAAAAATATGATATGTGTATCACACTATGTCATTTATGTATCACATATATATCATATGTGCATTATATGTGTATCACATGTATATCCTTGTATACTTGTGTGTGAGATACAGGGAAAAAAAATTTAGACTCGATTTTAACTATGAAATTTGATACCAAATCAGTCCAAATCACCTCTAATTCCTCAAAACTTTGTGTATTGACTCATCTATATATTTTAATGAATTTTAATCATACCCATTGAAAAAACTCCTTTTATGCATAGACTTTTAGAATCTTGTATATTTTTTTCTTAGTGTTTTATCACCTTGTTTGCTACCCCATTTCTGAAATTTCTTATTGTCACGATCCGAAATCCCACATTCAGGACGTGATGGCCTCTAACGTTGAACTCGCTAGACAAACCAACGTTTTAAATGAATTGACATATTAACATTTAAAAACAATAAACGCTAACTAGATAATCATGATAAAAATACGGAAGTTTAATAGATTCTAAAACTAAAATAGCCAATCTCGTAGAAATCCCTTTAAGTACAAAACTCAGAAATGGAGTCACATTCTCACGAACCAGACTAAGATTTGGCTAAAAACAACTGTTTGAAATAAAGTGGTACATCTGTCTGGAAAATACACAAAATGACAGAAAGAAATAAGCAAAAAGAGCTTCGATCATATCAGCTCCAAAGAATGAAAAGTCTTCAAAACAATCAGTCTTCAAGAAAAAGTCTTCGAAAATTCAGCCTTCGAGCAAACCTCCCGAGGTGCTCATTTATCGTCACATATCGACTCATAATCTAGGTTCTCGTCGAGTTGTCGAAGAGTCGAACGAACATAAAAACTTCAAAAAGTCTTTAACGAGGGAAAACTATAGCCATATTAGAGGTCGCATCGACCCGACCTAAAAAGAGCCTAAGGGCCAATGCGGAAGAGCCCAAGGACCAGCCTAAAGAGCCTCAAGACCGACCTAAAAAGAGCCTAAGGACCGATACGTAAGAGCCCAAGGGCCAGCCTAAAGAGCCTCAGGGCCAATTTAAAAAACCTAAGGGTCGATGAGCTCGAGTAAAAACTCAACTCGAAGACTGAGCCTTAAACGGTTAAGTTATCAACCATTACCAAATGCTTGTTAAGCACAAAACCCCAAGGGTTTCATCTCAAATTCCAACTCATCGGACTAATCATTGGCAAGCATCAAATTTCTAAACAAAAAACAAAGACACAAGCAAGTACAAAGGGAAAACCAAAATATTTTCTTTTTATCTATGTAATGATGAAAAGATACATTTACAATGCTCTCATAGAGAGCCCTAATATACTATCAGGGACTCAGTCATCCCTCACTCGAGGACTATGGCTCCATTGTCTTCCTTGGGACCAGCTCCCTCGCCGGCCTCTTCTTCGTTGTCTTCAGCATCGGAAATGAGGAACTTGGCATCTAACTCATCTGTCTTGGCCTGCTCTATCTCCTCCGAGAGATCGAAGCCCCTAGCATGGGTCTCCTCAAGGGCTTCCCTCCGGGATTTGTATCGGGCATAATCATTGCTTAATCTCTCTCGATCAGAAGCCTCCCTCAACTTCATACGAGCTTCAGCATCATCTTTCAGATAAATGGCCATCTTCTTATCAGCCTTCGCTCGGACCTCTTCAACTTCAGCTCGAGCGTCCACGACTTCGGCCTTCATCTTCAAAAGGTCTGTCTCAAGCTTAGAAATCCTGCTCGTCTGAACCGAGTGGCTTTCTCGAGCATTGTGAAGTTGTATCTCGAGAGTGGAGGCCTTAGCCAAAGCATTCCTTTCAGCCGCAACGTGAGCATCTATCTGTGCCCTCAATTCAATGTGCTCGGAATTAACCTGATCAACTTCGCCCCTAAGGCATTCCAACTTCTATGCAACTGAGATACCGAAATGTTAGTTTCCAATGATCGGAGAAGAAGCCTGTATCCCCTCAAAATAAAGGTTACCTGTTTCTCGAGGTTACCTCTATAATCACGACTTCGATTCGACTCCGATCAAAGGTGTATCAATTCTCTTTCCTTCTCGTCACAAAGAAGCCTGAGAGATTTCTTCCCGTCCAAAGCTTTCCGCAACCTAGCTTGACAGCGAAGCAGCTCAGACTTGAGTTTATCGAAGGCCTCTCATGAAGAAGGTTCAGTTAAAAAGATAAAAATACGAAGATGAAAAAACAAAGGGTCACCGAAGCTCACCATAGAGCAGATCCGCTGAGCCTCCCCAAATATCGATGCGCATCTTCTGGTCTGGTCTCCTCGGCCTCAGTTGAACCACCATGTAAAGGAATATGATCATTCGGGACTTCGCTTGACTCAGGAGGCCCCTGCCCCCGAACATCCCTCGAAGTACCTTCGACAGGGGAAAAAGATGGTGGTAAAAGATCCTCGCTCCTCCCCTCCCTCGAGGATAGAGGCCTCGGGTCTAACAAGCTTAACGGCCTCAGGAGGTATCTCAGTTCGGGTCGTCGAAGTAGAGCCATACCTTTCAGCTACACTACCGTCCATGTAGCGGCCGATGAATATATGATCTTCCCCAGTGGTTGCATCTTCTTTATGCCTCCGGGCAGGCCCCTCTTCAGTATGAATATCCTCGTCCCTCGAGGATCCCTTCCTCTTGTTATCATTCCTCTCCTCCGAAGCCAACGGCCTTCCTCCTCTCCAAGAGGGCATGGTCTCATCTCAGAAAATTCTCCAATACCTGCGGTAAAGGAGTTAATACACATAAAGGAAAGTATTCCTCGAGAAAGAAACCACACGGCACATACCATGGTGTTTTGCTTCCTATCTGCCCTTCGATAGATCTCGCCACTTGCGTTCGTCGTAGGTCGAGCAAGGTGCCAATTTTCGAGTCCAATCCGCAAGATCGGGGACCTCATTTGGCATCCACAGGATTGCTGTGGAGACAGGAAAAGAAACATTCTCGTGAACCCTGGTAAAGTTGAGAACAAAAGGCACTAACATACGACGTAATACTTACGTTTGAAGTTCCACTTTTCGGGGAATGGCAAGAAGTACGCAGGGATGATGTCAACAGTCCTCACTCGAACAAAATGACTCATCCATCCTCGGTCCTGATCCTCGTCATCACTGGAAATAAAGGGCTTGGTGGATCAGCGTCGTAATGTGATCAGGCCTCAATAATCCAGAGGTCGATACAATCTTATGAGGTGGCTTCGAGTAAACTCGAGCTCAGCCTTTCTAATGAAAAACCTCATCATTAGCTGATCCGCCAAAATGACGGATGGATCTGAGCCAAAGTGACTCAATACCTTTGACAGAATTCGAGCACAAATCGGTCTAGAGGGACCAACTTAAAAGGGTACGTGTACACATTCAGAAACCTCTCTACGTGGGCCATAATACTTTCTCCTCGAGAGGGTATCTACAGCATCACCTTTTCTCCCCATCTGCAGCCTCTCCTCATAACCTCGAGGTGTCTATATTCTATTGATCATATGAATCTCGATGCATGCTCTCGATGGCCCAGAGCGTCGAAAGGTCTCTCTAGCGTAAAGTCTTTCATCAAGACGAAGCAACTCAAGGTTGGTTCACCAAACGCCGGCGGTGTACCACCGACCGGGCGAGAAGCAAAGCTGGAACTTTCCTTTTCCTGGCGAGCGGATTTGGGCATGGCAGCCATGACTCCTTTGAAACAAGAAGAACAAGGTGAAAACCCGGGTGAATTTGTAAACTAAAATAACGGAAGAACTGGAGGAAGAAAGGGAACTCTGTAAAGGAAGTTAATTGCACAAAGAAGCAAAGACTTTACAAAAGGAAAGAAAATATATATAAGAAGAGCGGCGACTATTCATTTACTTTGATAGCCAATCAACTCTGACAAGGAAATTATGACTTTTTGGGAAATGTACCGACGGGGCCACCTCGGTCACTTCACAGTCATGTCATGAGAATGACATTATCGACCCCTTACCAACCCAACCTCGGGAAGGTGTGCGATTGAAATTAGAACAGACCGACCTCAAGGGTCTCTGTCACTCCGAGATCGAGCTCGAAGGAGTTAAATTCAAATTCAAAATTTTACATAGACACTAAAGGGCAAGATTTGAAGACATTAAATAGGGGAATCCTTTGCATTCCAAAAATATATTTACAGAAGAGCATTTACAACTCCCATGCGGAGCCCATGTACTATAGAGAAGAAATAAAAAGAGAAAAAGTGGCCTATTCTTCATCTCCGCTACATCCCGAGTCGCCTTCCAAGACCTCGTATGAAGTAATCGGAACTGCCGACTCCTCTTCCAAGGCCTTGGCTTCTTCGATCTCGGCAGAGAGATCGAAACCCTTGGAATGCACTTTCTCGAAGTCCTGCCTCCAAGCTTCCAAATGAGCATGAGCAACGACGCGAGCAAGTTTGAGCTCGGCTTTTTCAGATATCTCCCTGGCCCGATTATTGCGGCGGCATCATCATCTTTGTACGAGGATACGAATGCATCGACCTCAGACTTGGCCGTGGATAATGCGGCAGCCGACTCAGCATGGAGCACTTCAAATTTGCGAGCCTCCTCTTGAGCACCTCGAAGAAGACCCTGAGTCGAGGCCAGCTCCTCCCAAAGAATAACCCTCTCCGAAGCCACGCTACCATCTCTTCTCGAAGCTGCCCCACTAGGGCATCCTTTTGCTCAATCTGCAAATGATGAGTCAAGGTAATAAACACCAATTTATGACGATAAAAGAAAAGTTCATAAATACCAAACTACCTGCTCGATAAAGTTGGCCTGCTCCTGTAGCGCCTTCTTCGAGCTTGCCCGAAGGTCGATCAATTCCTCTTCCTTTCGGGCAGATGAAGTCTTAAGCTCATTCAACTCCGACGTGATTTTCTCGAGCTCCCCATCACGATGAGTCAGCTCATCTTGTAGCTTGGAAAAATCCTGGTCATACAACTTCGTGACCTACATCGCAAAAGAAAGAAGTTAGGGGGACAAGGGTCAAGACTCGAAAAACAAAGGTTGTGTAAAAAAGATCACCTATTTTTGGAGCCTCTCAGCCTCCTCGAGAGAGATGGGGGCATCGATATCGGCATCCTCCTCAGCGCCGACAAAGTAATCTTTGAACACGTCGTCCTCTCCCTGGGATGCCCCTACATCGGGAGCTTCCCTGTTCTGGGCATCCCGTATTTTCCCTGGCAAAAATGATGGGCTTGATTGAAGATCGCCCTTGACATCTACTTCTATTGGGGCTTCCTCTCTCCCTCGAAGAACCTCAGAGTTGGGTCCTCCGAATTATCCAACCAAGGACTCGTCGGCACAAACTGTATCCCGACCGATGGCTGGCTCAGGGACTGCATCTAAACCCTCCTCGAGGGTCTCCTCAATACAAGATGGGTCCGCATCGTCCACCTCCAACTCAGTAGTCTTCTACCTGGCAACCTTTGAAGCATTAGCGCTTCATCTCGCCCTATGCATCAGTGTGAAATTGTCATCATCCTCGTCTTCAACACGAAGACTCTCAGCAGCTGCCGAAGTTAGGACCGTTGCATTGGTCCTAGGCTTTCGAGCCTTAGGCTTCTTTCGTTTTGGAGACTCCGTCGGCGTCTCCTTCTTCCTCTTTCTGTCCTTGGCGGGGTTTTTAGTCTCTTCCTCACCAGGAGGAGGCGGTCTCATTGAAATGGCTTCCCCGAGGCCTACACAAGCATAAAACATCAAACATATCTCTATGAATCCTATTTATAAGGAATTTAGAAGTAACAGCGGTAAGCGCATAACATGATTCTCTACCTGCCATCGCGTCTTGGCTAAATCACGCCAAACACACTTATTGTATGGCGAGGTGGAGTCTAAGAGTTTGACCCACCCAGGGTGGTCCTTGACCGCGCCGGGGAACCACGCGGTGGCTATACAATCAAAAGAGAATCAAGTCAAAAATAAAAGAGTTAGTACAAAGGGGGAAAATGTTATTGGGGAGATAAAACATGCTCGGTGTAGTGACACTTACGTCTCATATTCCACATTGGGGCGATAAAACACGCTCGGTGTAGCGACACTTACCTCTCATATTCCATTCCTCAGGGAATGGAATCTTCTCGGCTGGGATGAGGTCCGAGGTCCTGACTCAAACAAACCGGCTCATCCACCCCTGGTCTTTATCTTCGTCGATGCAGGCAAATAATTCTTTGGAAAATCGACGCTGCATCTTGACTAAACCCCCTCAATAGAGGTGAGGGCTATATAATCTGATCAGATGATCGAGGGTGAAAGACACCCCCCCCCCCCCCCCGCGCACCCAA